>OZ024904.1:27804807-27980739 GCA_964017125.1 Flabesymbios commensalis | reverse complement strand
CGCTATTCAAGCCAATCACTTTCTAATGTTGGGGAGAGTGTTATGAATAATTATTGTCAATGTGACGCACGGTAAACCCGGTAAATTAATGGGATTCATATATCACTGTTAATGTTTACACTAGTATAGTATATAGGGCCTACCACTCACGACTGTGATATTAGTCACAGATTTTATAACCATAGTCACACGAACATCAGATACCAGATTCACCACACCAAATCAAATATGATCAGAAAATGGGTCAAATATCGTCATCACGTCAATCAATGCACAATATTCATTAGCATTTAAATGTGGTCACTAGTGACTAGGTCAAATGTCTTGATGGCGGCACTGGTTGGAGAAGCATGCCACAAGACAAGAACTTCGTCTGATCATAATACTAGATTCATCAAAAGCCATCAAATGTGAACAGGAACTGGGTCATATATAGCTATGACATCATTATTGTATTTCACTAAGAAAGATAATACTTTAAAATTAATAGGATCATACTAATAGCCGAAAAACAATTAATTCAGTTTAGGAAAGCGACAGAGAGATAAAGGATAGAGGGAGGGGTAGGGCAGGTTATGGAACAGGCCGGTGATATATGTGCTCAATTTGCTGGTAAGCTGCAAAGAGAGAGAGGGGGGAATTCTAGAGAAAATGTCAGTGACATAAACGGCAGGGTGTTCATCCCAGGCTGTGAGACTAATGCATGGTGGCGAAAGAGGCAAGCAAGCTATCACTTTGGTGTTGGCATGCGGGAGGGTATGTGTGTACCGTGAGCAGAGAGCAGGGTGAAGAGACCAGAGTTTGGCGGCATCAAGTGGAAGTAGAGGGCATTTAGAGGAGCTGTCAGAAGGGCGTATGCCATCAGTGGCTCGGGCTGGGTGGTGGTGGTGCTGGTGGTGGTGCGCGGCACTGTGGGTCTACATTCCTGCCAGGTTTCTGGCAACTCACCTCTTCAATATCTATCTATTCTATCTGTTTGTCCATCTGTCAGGCGGCGGGCAAGTGAGGCCTGGTTTGTACATGCCCGGCCCTCCTATCCTAATTTATAGCTTGTTGACTAACATTTCTCAACGGCTGCAAACATTTAGCTATTTGCCTGTCAGGGTGCCTGTCGAACGTATCAATCACCTGGCAGGCGGAGGTCCTGGCAACCGTATCAGGTTGATAGCGCCGGGTTCTACTCTGACGCCCATACATTTACCCGCCTGTCAAGTACCACTCCATCACGGATCGCTCTGTTGCTTTGATGTTTAAGGATCAGTTTACTAGGACAACTTCAGGTGGAGCTGATCTGATAGCAGCACCAGAGAGGGCGAGAGTAGAGCGGGGCCAGGGCGAGCAGCTAATGGCCGAATGAGAAAGAACAGAGAACAACCAGACACGTTTTACAGCTCACCTCTATTTTTGCTGCTCTATTTTCCAAGACGTCAGCTCAGTGTAGGGCCAACGTCGTACGACGTTGGCTCTACACTGAGCTGACGTCTTGTACTTGATGTATGGATCGTTGGATGTGTGACTTGCGGGCCTGCTATCCCGTCCATGAAGTACAGAGAGCAGAAACCCCCGAGGGCTGATAGCACCACCAAAAAACAGGGGGTGGGGGTAACCCCCATTTACGTCATTCACAAAACTAGAGTCGCCACTAACTCCACCTTTTGACGGCCAAGTCCAGCTCGTTCAATGCATTGCCACTTTTTTTACTTAATCATTTTGTAATGTAATGTTTAAAAGTCACCATCCGAGGTTAATGAAATAGCAAATTCACTGAATGGTGTGATAAACAATATTCAAAGATGTGGAAAGAAGAAAAACACAAAAAGCGTAATATTATAAATGTATGTTGATAATCAAAAAGTCAAAACACCTGCAAACTTGAGTCAACTGTAGAACATCACTACAAATCAGTTAACAGGAACTTGACATGCGGTGAGGTGAATACGGCTGTAAGAGTGAATTGATTTGATAAAGAACTTTTGTCCCACCTAAGTCACAATGAGAAGATCAATTCTTAATGACGCCTAAGTGTTGACAAAATCTGGCCGATCAGTTCGCTCTGGTGGGAATGCTGGAGTAGTTTAGAGAACCCCTGATGATAGAATCAGCAGAGTGGGGACTCAGTACCAAGTACGGCGGGCGAGTAGCTGCCCCCATCATCAGAACAGGTCTCACATCAAAAGACCAGTATCAGCAACACAGGCTCCAAATAGAACCACATTCTCACGCCGGCCTCCTTTTTTCTGGTTTCCACAAGGACCAGAATGACGAGGCGACTTTGTAGCCCAAACGCCCTATTCTAGCACAGATCTGGGTCAATATTGGCCCAACAACGATCCATAGCTGGCCCAGTATCCCCAACACAGTAATCTAAGCTGCAGGCCACCAGTCTCAGCAACCTCCTTAGTCTCCGGAAGTGCCCACTTCTTCATCACACAGAGAGCCTACTGTTACCAACCGTTCTTTGACGGTCATAATTATAATATATGTTTTATTTGTATCGCATTGCTACATTACACGAATGATTCTCGGAAATAGAAAGTGTAAAACGCCGTAATATTGCCAGAGATAGAAGAGTGTTTCGGGTCTAAAGCTGTTTACGCCCTTTTCTATTTGTGGTTCAAGCAAGGAGAAATGAACATTAAATTTGCTAGATTGGTATATGTTTTGATTTAAAATGTACAAAACTTTTATTGACAAGAAATATGTCACATATGTAAGTAATTTACACCCATTTGAAGTTGTGGGCCGCGGTAGCGACACACAAATTCAAGTGGGTGAAAATTTAAATGCTAGATCTCGGCGATTTAATGGTTAAGCAGACCGTGGCATTTCCTGCAGATTTCAGGGCTAGTTATGGCTTGCCAGGTTTTACTCCTGAAAAACCCTCTCATCACATCTCAGGAGATCACAAGCCAGGCCACAGTCATCTCAACAAACCAGGGCTGAGATGTTATGTCTGCACCACATCCACACATATACACTTACTGTTTGCTCACATCCTCACATACACACCTACTGTTTGCTCAGCAGCATCAATGTTGGGTTAGAAACAGAAGAGATTGTCTCAACGTTCATGTTGTCACAAAGAGAATGTCTCCAAATATCAATGAGACGAAAGATGATTACCACGAGCATTTTAACTGGTGGCATGGATATAGTAGCAGACCTATGCATAAGTCGTTTTTACCCCTCGACCCGTTGAGCAAAAGGTATTGTCGTCCACCGCCGCCGCCCGCCGTACACCGCCAGTTTTGTCTACCGCTCCGATAAGCAAAATGGCCGCCAGCTTGCGACTCAATTTTTTTCGACTTAATTTTTCTTAGAATTCGCAATAGTGCATTGAAACCTGGTAAATACAGGTTTTCGGGGTCTGCGGGTCTATTGGCATTGTCCGTTTTCATGTGCGATCAAAACGAGGCTATGGTCGCCATCTTGATTTTATCAAATGTTTATTTTCAATAAAATGCCTTAAAATTATTTGTATGAATAATTTTGTTTTCAGTTAATAAAATAAGTATTATTAAGTGAGTGAGTGAATAAGCGAGCAGGCAAGCAAGCAAGCAAGCAAGCAAGCAAGCAAGCAAGCAAGCAAGCAAGCAAACAAGCAATATTTAAAACTAATTCATTCTCTTTTCGGAATTTTTGCATTTCATCTATTCTTGGGACGGTATGTTATTCCACCAAAATATATAGGCCCACTCTCGTTTATAATACTGTGCCATAGCTTATGTGAACCTATTTTCATTTGATATAACATGTTCAGAATGATAGTTGAAATGTTCATAGTAAAATTGCAATGTGCTGTTTTGTGATACATTAGTCATCCGTGTAAGCATAGTCAACTCAATACAAATGTGATTCAAATGATAAATTTAATGTAACATATACAAATTATCCCCAGTGAGATCATGATGTTCTGTGCGAAAATGAATAAAACATAAGTGGCGCAGAAAAAAATAATTTCAGCAGATGACATTTTCTGAGATAGACCATGGCAACGAGTCATTGTTTTTACGCTGAACAGGTTGTCACTATTCTGCAAGCGCGGCATTCAGCAAAGAAAAATGGGAGTAATGTCGAACTAATACTCTGTCATAAATTCTCGTTTGGTGACAAAAGTTGTAGGAGCGCATTGATAGCACAGGACAATAAACATGCAAGAGAACGTCATCATTTGGCCATATTTGTAATAACAGCGGCCGCCTGGGACACTGGGGAGAGTCGTCAGCCAAACCAAATTCTCGTTTAGTTTGAGGACTCCGGTTGGCTCTGGCTTTGCAGGCTGTCTTCTCTGTGAAAAATGACCCACATATCAATTGGTCCGGGCCATGTGCATGGAGTTCTAATAGCGAGGCTGCTTACTAATCAAATATGGAAAAGACAACAATGCGCATCAGATGGTGATATATTGTAGTAATTTAGCAGGAGGCAGCGATGAGACTGCAGCTACCCTTTACGGTCCAGGGGCAGAGAGTCCCAGAGTATAAAGATAGGAGACTGCAGCTACCCTTTACGGTCCAGAGACAGAGAGTCCCAGAGTATAAATATAGGAGACTGCAGCTACCCTTTACGGTCCAGAGGCAGAGAGTCCCAGAGTATAAAGATAGGAGACTGCAGCTACCCTTTACGGTCCAGAGGCAGAGAGTCCCAGAGTATAAAGATAGGAGACTGCAGCTACCCTTTACGGTCCAGAGGCAGAGAGTCCCAGAGTATAAAGATAGGAGACTGCAGCTACCCTTTACGGTCCAGAGGCAGACAGTCCCAGAGTATAAAGATAGGAGACTGCAGCTACCCTTTACGGTCCAGAGACAGACAGTCCCAGAGTGGTACATCGTGTGACGTCAAATCATCGACTGCTGATTTTATATATAGAATAATACTGTTTGATGCAATAGACATTGTTATTAGCTAATTCCCTTTACCCTACCTGAAAACAAATGTCAATTTCGTACAGTAACTTTAGTATATTCAAATGAAATATATGTTTTTTCACAGTTTTGACCATAATCTATATCTGCCGGTATTGTCCATATACATATTTGGACAAGCAAGACAAATAAGGTCATAGACAGATTAGAACATAATCATATGTTTATGTGAAATATATACCAGAGAAATATGTGTAATTTAGAGTATGTGTGTTGACTGGATACAAATGAAACATAGCGTGGCAATCCTGGGTATAAATTCTATCCGCACTCACGCCCCACCCCCTCCCATTTTCCAACAGACACGCGAACTTTTCCAGTTCTTTTTGTGTTGATCGATGAGTTTTGGCTTCTAATCACACCTAGCACAGAACCGCTGTGTGCACGGGACAGGTACAGCTCTCAGGGTATACCATGGCTTTCAGAGAGACATTTCTTCACTGACACTGACGATAAACGGCATGCGGTGCTACAAGATAGTAGACCTACTTGGTAGCGGGTCCACCCGGCATAAGCTTTCAATTTTAATTCGACGAAGCCGCCATTAGCGTGACCGCCTAGTCACATTGAGAAGGGGGAAACAAGGATATTTGTCTGAAAGACACACGGAGGATCAGCGAGGTTCGAACCCGGGACACAGTCACCCATGACTGGCGTGACTGTCAGGCGCCACACCAATGCACCACGTTTCCCTCTATCCCGGAGTGCGTATTTGTTTATTAACCCTTTAACCGCCGGTGGTGTCGCATATATTCGGGTTTTCATTTTTTTATTAGCACATTAAATACCAAATTTTAAATATGTTAAAGATAAAATGTGACATCAACCAGCAAGAATTGAAAAGAGTTGACCTCCATTTTGTCAAATCTGAATAATTTTCACTCACTTGAAGTTGTGGATCGCGTCAGCGAGACACAACTTCAAGTGGGTGAAAATTCAAATTGAATAATTTGGCGGTTGAAGGGTTAAATATTATGATTAACATTGTATGTGAAGAGTTTGTATTAAAATGTCAAGGAAAACAAGAACCAACATTAAAACAACATTGGATTAATAGTTAGTACTTGCTGGGTTTATATCTGTTTCTTGACATTTCTTCGTTCAAAGATGAAAGGATTGATCGATGTGATATAGACCTGTGACGCGGAGTAATAGTCTTGTAGTATTATCACAGCACATGCTCTAGGTGGTGATGAGGAGACAACTGATGCGCAGGTTGTTGTCCTGGTAAGCTCAGTAAGGACGTAGGGTGCAGAAAAAAGCTGGTTGCGTCCCGGGCTGTGTCTGTTCGCGGTGCAGGCTTTTGTGTTTGCAGTCATCACCATACATCTTGTGCTGATTCCTGACGCAGCCTCTTATTTGTTTGTCATAACTTCTGGGAATATAAGAGGAGGGGGAGATACAGAGAGAATCCTGCGGGGAGGGGACGCAATGGACAAATGAACGACGGCTGGTTCACTGGCGCTTTCCAGGGACCTCGCATGCCTGGCTCACAGTCATTCCTCCAAAAGATTTAAGACACAAAGCACCTTGCCATTGCATGCAAAACTTTCCCATTTCTCTTGTTAGATAATTGGCTCGCTATGCATAATGCAGACAGGGCTACAAATCAACTAGGATGGCGGCCCGCATGATTTGTCTCAAATTAAATGGGACCGGGGCAGCGAACTAGGATGCCCGTTACCTGAGGGTCTGTTGGATGGGCATGAAATTTTAATCAGCTTAGAGAAAAACAAGGGGGAAAGGTGGCAAAAGATGGATGGGAGAGTGTGAAGGCTGGTTAGTGTGGTGAGGGGGGGGGGGGGAGAACACAGCCTGGTGAGATAATATAACCTATAGCAACCAAGTACCTAGCAATGGTAAGAGTGATGAAGTAAGAGATCACACGATCTACACTGGAGGATAATGCAACCTACACTGAGCACGTACCGTACATATAGAGATGGTTGGTGTGATGAAAGAAGGAGATCTCACAACCTACACTGGAGGGGTAATGTAACCTACACAGAGTAAATTCTAATAGATATGGTTGGTGTGATGAATAAGGGAGATCTCACAACCAACACTGGAGTGTGATGTAACCTACACAGAGCAAGTACCGTGCCAATAGAGATGGTTAGTGTGGTGAAGGAAGGAGATTACACAACCTACACTGGAGGGTAATGTAGCCTACACAGAGCAAGTACCGTACATATAGAGATGATTAATGTGGTGTAGTAGTAGGATAGACAACCTACAATGAAGGGTGATATAACCTACACAGAGCAAGTAACTATAGAGATGGTTAGAGTGGCGAAGGAGGGGGATTACACAACCTACACTGGAGGAGTTATATAACCTACACAGAGAAAGTTCCGTACATATAGAGATGGTTAGAGTGGTGAACGAAGGAGATCACACAACCTACACTGGAGGGATAATGTTATCTACACAGAGCACGTACCGTACATATAGAGATGGTTGGTGTGATGAAGGAAGGAGATCTCACAAACCTACACTGGAGGGGTGATGTAAGCTACACAGAACACTTACCGTACACATAGAGATGATTAATGTGGTGAAGGAGGGAGATTACACAATCAACACTGGAGGGTTGTGTAACCTACGCAGAGCAAGTGCCGTGCCTATAGAGATACTTAGTGTGGTGAAGGAGGGGATCACACAAGAGGACTAATATAACCTACACAGAGAAAGTTCCGTACACATAGAAATGGTTAGAGTGGTGACGGAAGGAGATCTCACAACCTACACTGGAGGGTAATGTAACCTACACAGAGCAAGTTCCGTGCCTATAGAGATGGTTAGTGAGGTGAAGGAAGGACATTACACGTAGTGTAACCTACACAGAACACGTACCGTACACATAGAGATGGTAAGAGTGATGAAAGAAGGAGATCTCACAACGTACACTGGAGGGTAATGTAACCTACACAGAGCAAGTTCCGTACATATAGAGGTGGTTAATGTGATGAAGGAAGGAGATATCACAAACTACACTGGAGGGTAATGTAACCTGCACAGAGAAAGTTCCGTACCTATAGAGATGGTTAGTGTGGTGAAAGAAGGAGATCTCACAACCTACACTGGGGGTGATGTAACCTACACTGGAGGGTAATGTAACCAACACAGAGCAAATACCGTAACCATAGAGCTGGTTAGTGTGGTGAAGGAGGGAGATGACACAACCTAAACCGGAGGGGTAATGTAAATTAATGTAATGTAAATTATGATACACAGTGTATTAATCTTATTATGCTTATTGTTATGTTTCACTATACCTTTGAGCAGTTAAGAGATCAGTTTAATATATATGTGTATACCTGAATAACAATGTCGGCTGCGCGGAAAAGAACCCTGGACCCGTGATCCACCATGCGATCTTCATAAAGTAAGTTGGTGAATTGGTTTGTACGATATAGATTCCTTAAAATGATTAAAATCATTTAGTGTAAGTTGATAACACTCGTGTTGCGTTGTGTAATCGGTAGGCGGCGCCACTAAACAATTACTATAATCACGACCTTAGTGTGAGTTTTTGTCTCACAACAAAAAGGTATCCACTGCAATAGTTATATAGCTTTATCCCCACTACCCTTGTAGCATGTATAGTGATGACAATAAAACGAAATAACAAACAAACAAGAAAACATTTTAATAAAAATCAGAACAAGACAACTCAGCAATACAATTAACTCTCGGGTGTAATTTATGTGTTTACTTTTTTATCTATGGGTAGGATATTATAGCATTTAATTGCTAATACATTTACCAAGTGGTAATAAGTACTTCCTATGCCTGCTACTATTTATGTGGATACTGATAAAGTAGCTCAACGGTAAAATGATGTGCCAGATATAGCAGTGATTCCCTTAAATCCAGCCTGGCAGTGTAACAGAAGCAGTCCTGGATCTGGATTCACCCTTCCATTTGGTTTGATGACAAATGCCTTGGGTGTTTTTCCCTCTCACGACAGAGAGTCGTTATCGTATTTCATTTGAGCTTTTAATGATTCTAATACCCCCATGTGCCACAACCTAAAAACTGCGCTAGATCTGCTTTGATTGAGAAAATAAATAACCGCGGAGTATGCCTGTGAGGGAGGGCCGAGGACGACAAAAAACAACAGACAATAGAATCTTTTTTCTGGCCAAGCTTCCCCACCAGATGCATAATTTTATGCATAATTCCCCCGCCCCGTAATTTTCTCAATCTACTCTCCATCCTATACCTATAGCAGTAATTGACCAGGGTAATCACTACACTGGATATTAAATTACGGTATTATAAAGAACATTTACCGAATGCCTCAAAAACTACAAAAATGATGACAAACTACCGCTAAGATAAACCTTATTACAATTGCAAGATATTAATTAAAACAGGATACTTTCCAACTTGATTTATCGAGAATTCAAGCCATTCAGAAAATACAAGAATTAGTTTTGCCCCCTTCTTGTACAACACACATCCTTTCTTTTTGATTGATGATATACATTTTTATCAACAAAACAATCGATGTGCACCAACCGCCATTAAAACGCCCTACTCACAACAATTAAAGTAACTGCATTACAAAGACGGGACATTATAAAATATGTTTTCTAATTTCTAAAGATACAAATAAGGCATCATTTTTACTGAATAAGAATGAAGATAAATCAATAATTTGTTAACGCACCATATGATGAGGTGAGGTATGTCGTGCCAGCATATCTTTCCCTGATAGGGCCTTGTAGGACCGTATAATGTAACCAGACGTATAATGTAACCGGTTACATTATACGTCTGGTTACATTATACGGTTCTACCGCTTTTCCGCGGATCACACGGTTCAGCTGTGGACTAGAACGGCAACAGATTTCAATCTCGACAGCTTCGAATTTCGGTTATCGTAGTTGCGCGTACACAGTGTTCTAAACTGGCCAAATTGTCTATTCTACTCAGTGCCTACGCTGTATGGAATTCATGCAACAGCCATACATTCGGGCCGTCCAAAACTGTTGAACATGTTTAAAATTATCTGACGTATATATTGCGTATAAATATACGCTACTCACACTATAAACGTACGCAACAACTTACCAGGTTACGCGATCGTTGCACACGCAACGCATACGTTTATATACGTTATATTATGAATTAAACGAAAGAGAAAAAGAAAAGTAACGTACAGCAGCGTGCAATGGCAAGACACCCATGTTGTCCCTTTA
The DNA here is from genome assembly GCA_964017125.1 of Flabesymbios commensalis. Lineage (NCBI taxonomy): Eukaryota > Metazoa > Annelida > Polychaeta > Terebellida > Flabelligeridae > Flabesymbios > Flabesymbios commensalis. The sequence continues at coordinate 27,970,604 of OZ024904.1, read as the reverse complement.
AAGGGACATGCCCAGGCTAAAATCATCAAAAATTCGGTGATTGTATTTTAGCTTATTAATATGACCATATGATGTAAACATGTCCATAGACTAGAACTGCAAAAGTTTTAAAAATTTTCTGCTGCGCATTCATGAGTTAGGCTAGAAATAGAGACAAAATTGCTGATGTCTAATTATTGACAACCATGTCAAAAATAAGAAATACGGGGATTTCGTCTATATATCTAGCTTAACTGATAAGTGCGCAGCACAAAAATTAAAAAAAAATTGCAGTTCTAGTCTATGGACATATGACCATATTAATAAGCTAAAATAAAATCACAGATTTTTTGACGACTGTACAGCTGGGCATGCCCCTTTAAATAGTGGTTGTCCCTTTTTGTGTGTGTAAAATGGTTTGTCTTGGGGTGTTGCATTGAAGTGACGACAGCTAGTATGGTGATATATACCAATAGGCCTACTCAGCAATCATGATGATTGTGTTAACCCAATGATGTTTTAATGCTGAATCGCCGTCTGCGACGCCTGTCGAACATTAAATCAACGCTCGATCAGGATATTGTGTTCGCTGATTTGTGCTCTATTTTCTATTATCGCCGGGCTGGAAGCAAAGGGTCATATCCCAGCGAACAGAAGACATTAAAACATTATTGGGTTGATGTTGAGCCGACGTCGTAGACGATGGACCAACATTAGCTTTTCTTTCACCGATCCCCGTCTTCGACGTCGGCCCAACATTAAAACAGCATTGGGTAAACGCCTCGTGTTTGCTGGGTTAAGAATGTTTCATTCTCATGGTTATTTGAAGGCTATTTCAAGGTCAAACATCAAGGTCAAATGGTAAAACACCTCCAAAATGAATATTTTTTGTAAATTAAATCATGTTTTACTAGTCATTCATCTAAAGCGTTGACATCTATTCTACGCCCATAGGGGAGGTACTCAATATACGTCACCCTTTTAAATTCGAGCCCTGGTGGTCTGAGGTCGAGCACGCTACCTCTCGGTCACGGAGGCTCCCCACATTATGGAATCTTTATGAGTGAGCGGGAAGAAACATTTTGTTTCGTTAAAACTTAAATGCCAGAACGGTGTTCGAACCCGCGATCTCCGACGTTCCAATCAGGCAGCTTTAACCAATGCACCAGGGCCCTCGCATGAAAATACGAGAAACCATTGTGTTTATGTTATAAAATATTTCATCAGCGATATTAAACTAGGCATCTAATGAATAATCCCCTAAGGTGAGGAATGCATTAAATTGGCAAAGGAAGGTTGACCCAACGTTGTATCAAAATAATCGTGTTTATGGAGATCCACCGTTTTAGCAAATATCAGATATGACCTATTGTTTCTAACAGGATTAAAAATCATAACTATACTCACAGAATTGTGTATAGTTATGATTTTTAATCCTGTTAGAAACAATACGTCATATCTGATATTTGCTAAAACGGTGGATCCCCATAAACACGATTATTTTGATACAACGTTATTAGCACACGCTAGAAGTTCGTTTTTACCCCTCAGCCATTAAGGCTGTGGGGTATAATGATCACCAGAGGCGGGCGGTCTGGCGGTCAGAAATTCAGTACTTACTAAAAAGTTAACTGATGAATTTGTGCCAGGGCACCAAGCCATAATCGGTCATTTTCCAAGATGGCCGCCTAAAAAGCTTATGAACCGTTGGTTGGATTGCACTCAAATTTGGTATGGTTGTTCTTTAGGTATTTCAGAGGATCTGGTTAACTTTTGGAATGAATACATTAAAAACAAAATGGCTGCCGGAGCCATTTAAAAAAAATTTGTTAGATAGCCGCCTAAAAAGCTCGTGGGCACGATAACTTATTTTTACAGACATGACCTATGTGCCTTGGCAATTCATCTATTTTTTTGGCACCAAGCCATAAGCGGCCATTTTCCAAGATGGCCGCCTAAAGAGGTTGTGGGCACGATAACATATGAACCGTTGGTTGGATTGCATTTAAATTTGGTATGTTTGTTCTCTAGGTCTTTCTGGTGATCTGATTAACTTTTGGGATGAATCCATTGAAAACAAAATGGCTGCGGCAGCCATTAAAAAAAATTGACATGGTGGTAGTGGGGGGGGGGGGGGTCATTTTTTTCTTCTTCATTATTCTAGATATTGATGGACAGAGCCTACGGCTGAGGGGTCCTGCCATCAATTGATGGCTATTTTTTCTCACGGGTTGCCTTGCGAAGCTCGCAAGAAATGGGCCGACATTTTTCGAAAATCGTTGATACGACGCTCGTACGGATCATTGTGAGATGGACTATACAATTACTAGATTCGAGTCATGTTAATGACATTCCCACCGCATCTTTACAGATGTAAGTTACATGTATATCACATATTTTATAGAGATGGATGAAGGTGTTTTGTTATAAGCTACATCACATCTTTTATGGAGATAGATAAAGAAGTTGATGTAAGCTATATATCATATTTCACAGAAATGGATGAAGGTGTTTTGGTGTAACCTACATCGCATATTTTATTGAGATAGATAAATAAGTTGATGTAAGTTATATCACATATTTCACAGAAATGGATGAAGGCGTTTCGTTGTAAGCTACATCACATCTTTTATGGACATAGATAAGGAAGATGAATGAATTTCAGAGGTATGGAGCAACAAAATAGAAGGCACGAGAACCAGCCTTGGTTTTAGGAGAGCGAGATCGAATAAGCTCTCTAGTTCCTGAGACACGGGTTCTTTGATTTTCTAACAATGACAATAATTCTCGAAAGGCTGATTAGTATGGAGTGTTTCAAACCAAAGTGTTAATTTTGAAATCAATTCTGTACTTGATTTGCCCATTTCACATCGGTTATGGATATAGATAAAGATGTTGATGTAAGTTACATCACATATTTTATAGAGATAGATGATGACGTTGATGTAAACTACACCATCTTTTATTGAGGTGATGCTCTATGCCCATATGGTGCTGCAAATCACCACGTTGTCTATTGATTTCAAATATGACTGGAGCATTTCATAAAATTTGATCTCATTTATTTTAGTGCCAGCAAACACAAAACATGTGTACAGCATTTGTACAACGTCCGCCAAACGTCAAAGACGGTGGACCTACAATATACAAAGTTATACAAATGTTTTGTGTTTACTGTTGTAGATGTGGGGTGGACGGCCTCTCGGCTTGGGGTAGGGATCTGGGGTGGACGGTGTCTGGGCTTGGGGTAGGGTACAAACTGGTAAGACTGGCTGGATGCAGGAAGAGGTCAGGGATGAAAAATGGCATATCACCCTTGCCCGGTGGACCATTGGCCCGTCATGCATCATGTCGCCCCGCGATGTGTTATATTTAATTTCTTATTTTTGTGTCGATATTGGGCGGCTTTGGCAAATATCAGTCTGACATGGGGTGGAAGAGGGCAAGATTTAGTGTGGCACTGGCCAATCACTCGGGCGCCCTGCAATATGATTACCATGTCACTCCAGCCGCCACAGCCACGGCTACAGCTGATTGTGGCCAAGACTAATCTCTTTGATCAGATTTGTCACAAACAACTAAGTCAATGCAGAAATGAGCTTTCCTACATGAAATATAGTGATACTTTGGCCTCAATTTGTGATTTCTCCTGCGAGAAAATACAAGTGAGTTATTGTAATTGAAACGCTGGCTGCTTGGAGGGCCACGGGGAACTGATGGACGAGATGCGGCGAGGATGGCCAATGTGATGTTGCTGCTGATGCTGTTGCTATTGTTGCTGTTGCCATTGCTGGCATAGCGGTTTCTGCATGAGATAGCTGTTGGTGTTGTTGCCGCCAAGAATTACAGCCCGTCAGCGCAAGGCCAAACCATCCTGCTGTTAAATGCCCTGATATACGACAGATGGCGCCACGTTAGCCAAGAGGGGACACTGGCCATTGTCATAGCGGCCCCGTTCGCTGCCCCCAAATCCTACCATCTTCTCCATGGACTTGACCTGGGGTCCCCCGGGGTTACATACTGGCCCCGGGGTGCCCCAGCCAGACAGGCAGCCTTTTTTCACTTCAGCCACATACCATGAGACGTCATCTCCGCCGAACCACCATGTCCTGTCACGCCCTCTATCGACTAACTCGCCACCACTCTCGTTCATTTTGATCTAATGTGATTTGTTATCCCTGTATGAAATTACAAACAGCGTACAAGACTAAATCAACATTAAATGACAGCAAACAATGAATGTAATATAAATAAATACATTACGATGGCTCGGATTTGATTATAGGGTCTACTTTTTCATCTAATAGCCTTAATTTTACTAGAAAGTATCACTAAATGTGTAGTTCAACCTGAATCCAACCTAAAATTAAAGTTCTAAAACTGTTTCACCATGTACTTGGAAGTTCCTGGTTGCATCCCTGGCTCTATATAATACCATTTACTTACGCTGTATGCGATATTTGTTATTATAAACTCGTGTTACTCCATGTCATAGGCATATAATATTTAATCAAAACAAACTTGATTGACAAAATAACAAATACAGCGTATTAGAAAAAAATAAAATTTATACTTTTTATTATTTAAATAACATCGATTATGTAATGTATCTTAATTATTATCGATTATATATCCATGTAGATAATAATTTATACTTACACAACATATACTTTACACAACATAATCCCATTATGACATAATAATATACGATTTTTGTATTATAATTTATTATTTATTTCATGTACTGATGTCCTTAATGTTACCTAAGTAATGTTAATAGGTACACTGATAAGTTATGTGATCACATAATTCATATAGTTGCACATACACATAATATTATAGTTACACGCACACACATCATCAGTCAGGTCAAGTTATACAATGTGATATAATTAGCTGATACTATCCAATGCCAGAGAAAAAGAAACGCAACAACCCGAATAAAATATTTGTAGCAGGATTGTGTCATAGACAATGCATACTTAACTTTTCAAGTTATTTTTATACTGATATTATTATATACCGTCAGAAATAGATAATTTCTGATACCATGTACATCAGCTCTTTGACTGAATTATGAGCATACAGAGTAAACTTACAATATTAGTAATTTACATGCCTTGTAATTATGAAATTATATATGTTTAAATGATGGTATATGATGATATATAGCATGGCCACAAACAATATGATAAATGATATACATTAGACATAATTAAACATAGACATAATAACATTTATTGGCAACCAAAAGAGTGGTTGGTATTTGTGAAGCGGAGTGTGTGGTGATATGGAGTTCATGAAGTACAGGCTTAGATTACTGTAATAATTGTATTAAAGTCATTTAAACCCTAATTATCTGGTTTCATTAGGGATCTCCATTACCTCCCAAAACAACCACAATGCACGCTCATCTGTGTAGCATTTTAATGAGGATTTGTGAATGTAATTTCAGCACAAAAGCAGGCATAGTGTCGGCCGATCCGATATGTCATCGTCTACAGTGACTAACGCTGTATTTAATTTATACTCGAACATTATAATTAGGCCTATCACTTTACCTGACTACCACTCATCCATATTAAATCATTCATAAATTTCTAAACCCTTCTGTTTCTATTCTTCAAAAGAAATAATAAGACTTATTAGTATTCCTGCTGTGTTCAATGTTAATATATGATATGACTGAACAATGTTATTATCATGGTACGTAATTTCTCATGATCATGTCTGTTTTAACAAACTGTCTGTACAAACTGCTCAAGATATATTTCCTTTCAGGTGATAAATAATGACCCAGAGTTTCAGTATTTTGTACAGCTGTCACTCGCTAACCAGTCATTAGCAATATAACACCATGTAGTGAACCTTGTGAGTAATTAACAGCGTCTGTCACTTCACAAGTAGAGCTGAGACCTGCTCTATCAACTGTCATGACAACTGTCACGCTACACGAACGACATGGTATCCAATTTCTGTTTTATAAAGATTCTCCTCACCTTCTGCCCTGTGTCATTTTAAGCAGTACCCTTGTGATCTATCATTTCATTATCATTTACATCGCGCGGAGAAATGCAAATGAATTGCAACTGTTTTATGAGATAAAAATGTTAGGCAATTCTAGCTTCAAATGACATGTCTAAATAATGATGAGATAATGATATGTTACATTGATGTTTCATACAGGGGCAGTACAATGTATGTTAATATAAACACGATTATGTTACCATAAGAGATGTTTGATTTAGATGTTCCCATCACAACGAGATTGTAACTAAAAAAATGGAAGTATTCGTGTCTTTGTCAAGCTCTGAAATACAAACTATTTGACAATTATTCATACATATTCTTTCTTCCACCGGTTGTTTACATGTATGACGCAGAGTAATCAAGTAACAGTCTTTTATTGTATCAATGCAGATCCACGACCGTACGCATGTCTTCACTGGTGTATATAACAAAGACATAACAAAGATATCTACTTACAAGTAACTCATTATCGAATATACGATAAAATACTATCTTATGATGAAATAAATAAATGAAAAAAATAAAATAAAAATGAAATAAAAATGAAATATATTAGAAAATAATGAAAATAAAAAATAAAATAATATAATATTAAAAATAAAAATGAAATCAATAATTGCAAATTGCATCATTAGAACAATAGATTAATAAATTATGGAAAATGAGTAGCCTGTATTTGTTTCTGTTTAAAAAAACTATTTAAATGGCCGTTAAAACGTTATATGCAACAAGATTGGCACACAGGTTATATGACTGGAGCAGTGGACTTCAAGACTGAAATGACTGTCTCAATTTATTAAACATTATAATCATGCGTTAACATATCTACTGTCGTCAAAAGTAAGAAACAGTAAAACGTGTAGAGCAGTACACCGCTCCTTTCTAAGCCTGTGTTTTGTATGAAGGCACACCTGGGAGACAAGTCAGTATATACTAGACAAGCTGACATGACACAGGCATCAATCAGTCAGCTTGTCAGCCTGTCATACATCTGTGTGGACCACATATTTAGTTTAGTATAAGGGTTGGTCAGGCGTTATGAAGTGTGTAATCAAGTAATAACAGTGCTCACATTTTCTCCCACGCTAAGTCTTACATTTGACTGATTCTAAGTACGTGTACTTACTACACGCCGCCCATGTTTTCATCAAAAACACATGCTCCCTCAGCCATGCATTCACTGCGCGTCCCACATACGTCTATGCCCTCTTATCACATATCACTTGTCACATTTGTCAGTCGTAACAACTGAGGCTTGAAAATGGCTCCGACAAGCACGTTTTGCAGCGGCAGCCACCCTCAAAGCCCCAGATCATGCGTAGTACCGGTACATACTTTTTGGAAAGATACAAATAAAATGTTAATACCATAATTTATGGTATTAACATTTTATTTGTATCTTTCCAAAAAAATAGTATTAAAGAAACACCTCCCCATCATTTATCAAATATTCTGCATCACTGCTGACTTCGTCTAACATCCAAATGTTGTATTATTATTATATTTATATTAATATTGATTGTTATTATTTATACTTAAAGAGCGAGTGTGGAAGAACTATTATGTTCCCTTGAAATCTGAATACAGAGAGAGGAGAGCACACACTAACATCCGGCGTGACAGGCGGTGGAGCTAGCTGCTACACCATGCCCCAGGATTACCACAGTGTGTTTGTGTGACTTTAGCAGTAGGGCATATGAGCCCCCGACCTTCTGCTGTTTAGTAGTTTGTGACTTTAATCATTATGTCAACCATGAAACATGTCCAGCCCACATAGTGTTATTCCCATTGATCCTAAAACAGGATATATTCATTCACTGTGTTTTTTTTACTTCATGTGAAAAAACAACAGCTGTTAATCTGTAATAAATGAAAAATTCCAAAGCACACCTTTGTAATAGTAGTGAGTACCACCGAATAGCAATCTCTATCTACCCTGCTATCGTCAGCTTTAACATTTTAGAATGAAATGAGTTTATAGACAGTATATCATGTATTATGCTGTGTTGATAATCAAATATCACCTTTTTACTGTAATTACAACACTAAATATACAACCACTCGAGCGCGATTGATTCCATTAGAAAGTTCACAAACAAAGGTTTAAATGTGCCGATCGCTGTACGGTGTACATGATATAATAAAACTTAGCATAATGATATCAGGACGTGTCATCGTGTTATCATTCTAATAATAAATAGAAAACATAATATTTCCACCATAAATCAATAAAAACGTGAGCATACCGATAACACTGTAGTTGTTATAGATTATTACTTTCTCTGCTCTTCGTTGGCAGACAAATTTGTGCAACCAATGCCACTACGATATCAGATGTTTAAAAACACTTTAACATTTGCCTTTAGAATTAGACAACCAGCTTAATAGCTGGTGGTGAAGATTTATTTCCATGGACTTTCCAACATTGTCCATAAATTTGATGCTATTGCTTGGAGGGTCATGTTTATCTGTGTATGTGATAAATTACCAGGAGGGTCAGTGGCGTACAACAATAGAAGATAACTGGTAGAAAACAGCTGATAACACTTATTCCCAGGCTGAAATCAATGATACAACACCTTAAACCTTGGGGTTCTAAATTTACTAATTTTAATTCGTATGGGGTTCATATTCATCTGCTTGTAAAATACCAAGAAATGTGCAAGCGTATGTATACTGCATTTGGTCGGTCAAAAAATACATTGCATCCACTTTAATTCAAGACAGCATGAAAACACCTATGGCATTTATTACTAAACCATTCTGTTCAATTAAGGCATATGTTAAAAATGTACATAATCTTGATATTTATATATAATAAATATACTAGCTATTTTTATCTATTCATTTTGTTTTGTAATCTTGAATAATTTGCCACCCACTGATACACTGATATCTATATTGTTAGCTCGATATTACATAACTCCTATGTTAAATGTAAAAACCAGACCACAAAATCCATAGCGTGTTCATTGCTTTATTAAAATTGTTGAGACTGGCGACTAAAATATTCAGAATACATGAAAATGAACAAATTTCAATTGAACGTGTGATGCGATTTCACGCATGATAATGTGAATATATTAATGATGCGAATGACAACTCGTCGGGACAGCAATCAACAGAAGTTGTCCCAATGCTGGTTTAAGATTGGGACAGCGTCTGCGACGCTGGCCCAACCTTAAACCAACATTGAGTTAACATCTGCTATTTGTTGTGGATCGAGTAACTACAGACAGGATGCGGGCAGCTTTAAGATTTGTATGGTTATCTGGGGTGATTCTCTGGGGAGCGATCCAGGGAAGATGTTCATGCATACATACCGATCAGGATTGGGATTCTTGGTTGGCATGGCTGGGCAGGACACGGATAGCGCAGAGTGATTATGCTGGCTTTATCAGGCAGTCTCTGATCCACGGGGCCTGCTTCTATCCATCATCTACATCTGACTGGTAGAAGTTAACAAAAATTATAATTCAGCATTGATCCGCGGTTTGTTGTTCTATTCCTATACATTTGTCATTTGCCCACTTTTATTTAAAAATTACCATTTTGTAAAATATGAACTTATTTAGACACATAAAAATATGAGAGAAGAGACTGGTCAGTCATACCAATGTGACATCTTAAAAGTGATCTAAATCAATAAAATGACATTGCTTGTAATTATTACCACACATAAATACATCACGTTTTGACCTTAGATTATAAAGCAATTTATATAAATTAAAACAATTTATACAGATTATTAGCATGTGCTTGGAATATACATAAATAAAAGTGGCAGTAATGTTACTATTACACTTATTTGCCTGTAGTGAAGCTGTTGTGATGAGATGGTTAAATGATGACGGCTGCTGGAGTTGTTGAAGATGAATGTGTTGTTGCATTACCGGAGGGCTGCTGCAGCTGACCCTGCCTGCCTCAGAAAGAGGAGGAGTAACAGGATGGATGGACGTGTCTGATTCTGCCGCCAAAGCGGAACAAAGTAGCCGCTGCTCCACTCCATCCATCTTTGCCTGTTCCAGCTTTTATGGGCTCCAGAGGCTGGTAATGGGATCGGTATTCTGGCTAGATGATCCGGTCAGATCATCAGGATCAGTTAGTAGTTTGTCAAGTTTACATCATTCCTCATTCACATATTCTTATACATCCTACACTCTTATCAGATCTTTAACACTTAGATTTTTTTGTCATTTTGCCTGACTGAAAACTGCCCTTCAAAATACCACATAACTCAAATCTGGAATGAAGTGTAGTTCTGTAGAGTTGACAGATGAGTGCTTCCACAAAGTAATTTCGCCCAGGAATGTCGTTGGATTCAGCTCGTATTGTGACTGATCATGGCAACCAGTGGCGCACTGAAACCACCCAGGAGGGAACATAACTGACAGTTTTGTAAATTGTTTTCGTCCGCCCCCAAATAACGAAACGCTCTCAGAAAACAGTCATTTAAAGGAGTTCATATCTATAGGAATGTAGTGAGATGGATGTATGTTGAATTACACACTATGTCATAATATCTGTCGTGATCTCCACAGCAAATTAATGCACAGATGATACATGATAGATCACTGTTGTTAGCATGGGTATACCTCAGAACCAGGGGGTTAAAAAATACTCATGATACATAATAGGTTGACCTTAGCTATTTAAACGCATGACATAATAATAAAAAAACATAAGATAATTATTACAATTCTGCATGAAAAAAAGACCAATATCTCAAATCAAATATTGTTGCAGTAAATAACCTAATAAAATAACAGACTTGCACGTAATGATGGGCCTACATCATAACGTGTTTAACAAGTCATTAGGGATATACATTGTAGGTGCGTATTTATAGGTTTTTCTTAGTTCATCAATGAACTGGACTACTAGAATATACTGCAATTATTATCACATATTACATCATTACATATTACACTTTCAGGTAGGCAATGCCATCTCTATTGATATCATCTCATGTTGAGGCAAAATGTATAAGCAATGCGATCTCTATTGATATTATTATGTCTAGGCAGAAGGTAAGCAATGCCTTCTCTATTAGTATCAAGAGACACGAGGTAAGCAATGTCATTTTATTAATATAATGTCCTGTCCAGGCATAATGTAAGCAATTCCATTTATATTGATACCAAAAGACACGATATAATCAATTCCATCTCTATTGATATTATCCCCTGTCGATAGAAAATGATCTCTCCATTAATATAATATATTGTTGAGACAGAATGTAAGCACTGACATCTCTACTGATATAATCTCCTGTTCAGACAGGAATACTGGTAATCAGCTCTTGTTCAGGCAGAAGGTATGCAATACGATATACATATTGATAGCAAGAGACACGTGGTAAGCAATGCCATCTATATTAATATTATCTCCTGTTCAGGCATAAGGTATAAGCAATGGCATCTCGATTGATATCATCTTCGGCTCAGACAGAAGGCAAGCAATGTCATCTCTATTGATATTATGATAATATATTATTATCTCCAGTTCAGTTCTTTATAGTGTATTTTTGTGGTGAAATAAACAAGTTCTCTTCTTCAGGCAGGAGGTAGGCAATGTTCGCTATATCTATATTATTCTCTGATCTATATCTATATTATTCGCAGAAGGTAAGCAATGTCATCTCTATTGATATCATCTCCTGTTCAGGCAGAATGTATAAGCAATGTCCTCTCTATTGTTCAGGCTAGAGATAATCAACAGCATCTCTATTGATATTATGCTATTATCGCATGTTCAGGCAGGAGGATACAATGCCATCTATATTATTTTATATTATCTCCTGCCAGGATGGAAAGGGGTAGGCAATGCCATCTCTGTTAATATCATCTCCTGTTCTGGCAGAAGGTAAACAATGTCAACTATAATGATATAATGTCCTTTTCAGGCAGAAGGTACGCAATGCCATCTTTATTGATATCATATCCTGTTCAGGCAGAAGGTAAACAATGCCATCTCTATTGATAGAATATCCAGTTCAGGCAGAAGACAGGCAATGCCATCTGTATTGATATCATACCCTGTTCTGGCAGGTAAACAATGTTATCTCTATTGATATCATCTCCTGTTCAGGCGGCAGATAAGAAATGTCATCTCGAATGACACAATCTCCTGTTCAGGCAGAAGGTAGGCAATGCCATCTCTGTTGATATCATCTCCTGTTCAGGCAGAAGGTAAACAATGCCATCTCTGTTGATATCATCTCCTGTTCAGGCAGAAGGTAGGCAATTTCATCTCTGTTGATATCATCTCCTGTTCAGGCAGAAGGTATGCAATGCCATTTCTATTGATATCACCCACTGTTCTGGCAGAAGGTAGGCAATGTCATCTCTAAATATATAATGTCCTGTTCAGGCAGTAGGTAGGCAATGGCATCTCTGTTGATATTATCTCCTGTTCAGGAGGAAGGTAGGCAATGTCATCTCTGTTGAAATTATCACCTGTTCAGGCGAAAGATAAACAATGCCATCTTCAATGATATAATCTCCTGTTCAGGCAGAAGGCAGGCAAAACCATCTCTAATGATATAATCTCCTGTTCAGGCAGAATGTAGGCAATGTCATCTTTGTTGATAGCATCTCCTGTTTAGGCAAAAGGTGGACAAAGTCATATCTTTTGATATCATATCCTGTTTGGGCAGAAGGCAGGTAATGCCATCTCTGTTGGTATCATACCCTATTCTGGCAGATGGTAGGCAATGCCATTTCTAATGGTACCATCTCCTGTTCAAGCAGAAGGTAGGCAATGTCATCTCCATTGATGTCATACCCTGTTCTAGCAGAAGGTATAGGCAATGCCACCTCTAATGATAATAATCTCCTGCTCAGACATAGTGTCCCCTGTGAGAACACAGAAGAACACAGAAGATTGACAATCAATATGGCCATGTATATTTGAATAAATATATTCTGTTCAGACAGTATGTTGACCATCACTCGCTATTTTGGCTTCAGATAGCAGTTTGGCCATTCTTCATTTTTATCGATAACATATGTTTTGTTCAAGTAGCAGATGACACTATAATGTTTCAGTTTTGGATTGCTCAGAAATAAGACGGCATTAAGTTTTCACTGGAAACTTATCTCCCGCTCAGGTAGAAAATCAGTCATAAAATATAAGCATGTCCGGTCCAGACAAATGTGGCATCACCTTTGACTAATACACTACAGGATTAAATTCCAAAGCGTTCTGAATCCTATTGATGACAAATAATATGCAGTAGTTGAAAATGGTGCCATTACGTACGGTTTTATTCTTCTTTGTAGTATTGTGTATTGGACATTATAAGCTATAAGGTGTATTTGTATGTTGATAAATTACAATGGTTATCAAATATTGATTCACATACATGTACTAGCAAAATGGTATACACGATGAAACATTACTTTGATGCAGTCTGCTTGTAAACAAAAGAACAACACAATACAGCGTGGAGAATAGTATATATCTCTTAGATTTGTCATTGAATGTGATAGCTTTATTGTAATGAACGAGCTCTTTGAGGTTTATTTTTTCTGTGAAGGACATGAACAAGCTGCGAATGCGGATGACAACTGTTAATGCAATAAATAAGGCAGACTGACAGTGTACACCTCTCAAGTGATAAACCTCAAAGTTGTGCATCTGTAAATAAGACAGGAGTCACCCCAGGTGGCAGGATCATCGCTCATGGTTGTTGTAGCTGCCTGTTTGGGGAGATGGATGATGCCCCGGGGCAGGACGCTAAAACTAGCTTCTCACGTTTTGACTGCTGGGAGAGGTCGATTCTGTTACAACTGCACATCTAAGTGCGGAGACGTAATAATCGTCTCCTTGGATATGAAAGAGTGTATCTGCCACTTTGTAAAGTGGCAGATACACCCTTTCATATCCAAGGAGACGTATGCGCCGAGTCGTCCTCATGGGAAAATACGCTGCCGTGAGGTTACTACAGCTGAGGCAGGCGTGAAAAATAAGACATCCAATAAAGTGTAGTATTCCCGGACCTCATCCCCCGGTGGTGGGCATCCCTCTCACCAGTTGCCATATCAACGCCACCACCCGCTGCCTTACACGACCAGAGAATTGCCGCTATCACTTTGATAAGACGTGTATTTCATTGAGAGCCATTCTTCAACATTCTGAACACCGAAGCTGTTTCTGTTTTTCTACTGATTACTATTACATTGGGAAGTGGTTCACATGGGGATTGACCCACCAGATTCCATTCTCTCACATGCTAGAAATTTCGCAGGAATACCTATCTGTCGTAAATGACATATTGAAAAGTGTGCATGGCTCTAGTCCCCGTAATGAAAGATAGTTGTCGGTGTTGATAACTTACTGTGGCAAAAACTCTGGGACTTTTCGGTCTGCCTATCAATAATACTGACAAGCCACTTTGAAGTTCGTATCTGCGGAATTTCACCTATGCTGCATCAGGCAGATCCTGGCGTGTGCTGGGAAGGTCTGCAAGTCTGGAGTAAGCGCGCATCTTTCTGATTCTAATGCCGGTGGACAGAGCTATCACCAAGGGTACTGTCTCATGACGGAAAGCACGTGCTCCATCATGACTGCTGAAAAAGTGTATGGTGTGGTTCTATCGGCAAAATAGTTTATTTGTGCAGCATTATCTCCTACGATTTTGAATTATATTGGGTGGTAATTATTGATGTAACAACCCTGTTAACATGTTTAATACAGTTACAAGTGCAGTAATATAGTGATATTCCTGTCCTACATTTAACTAAAATCAATCGTAGCTGTACCATAATTATCCACACCAAACAATGAGAGCAAATGCAATCACGGCACAGTCTTTAAAAAAAACATTGCAGACCCTGCATTAATTTACGTCTTTTCTTCCCAAACTTTTTTAAATCTGAGTGTGTTTGACTATTTAAAGTAAAGAAAAGTGAAAAAGTAGACAGAACAAATAAGTTATATTTATTGGTCAACAGTATGGTATCATTGTTGAAATATTTGAATCAAACAGGTGTCAAATCAAATTAAAAAAAACAGTTAGTAATTAATAAAAAAATTACTGTTAAAAAAACAGAATAGTGCATTTATTTTCCTTTGATTTAAAGGAAATTGCAGTATAATTAAACGAAAAAAGTACAGAAATGTTTTTGTATGGCCTGGTACATGGTTTAAATGACATGAAAATGTTGTGAATTATTTTGTGTTCTGTTATACAAGTGAAGTATACGGTATCTGGAAGAATTACAATAGTTGTATGAGTGTCGTTTTGAGATTCTGATTTTTTCGCTGTCAATATTTATATTTTCCCTGTGTTACATATCAATGAGCGACCTCCACCAACCCTTTAGCTACGCAAACGCCTCATAATGTAGTGTAGGAGCTATGTGCAAAGATTCAATCAATATAAATATGTTCTTAAATGATCACTTTAAGGTTGATTAACTAAAGCAAAAAGACAAATTAATAATAATTAAAAAAAAATATTTATTTGTATATCATCTTTTTTTGTGTTTTGAAATATAATCTCAGTTATGACATTTTCTGCAACGGCACCACCAGATCCCTGTATTTTCTCTGCAAGGAATTATGTTAAACAATTGTCCATGTTTTCCGTTTCTCCGTGTCCGTAAGTACACTGCATAATATATACTTTTAATACACTTAAGCAAAACATAATGTTTATGTAATATACAGACTACACATAGTAATCATGTTTTTTCGTTAATACTGAATTCAATGTAGGCTAATTTGCATAGAAGTATACATGGTATAGTATCCGTGTATTGGAGTATTTCTGCCATTGTGTAATCACTTGTTTCTTGTCTTTATGACCCTACACTAAGTTACAGACCACTTAAACATACTCACCTCCTCTCTCTCATCTCCTCCCAACTCCTCCACTTTAAGTTGAAACTCTCTTTTTACCAGTCCATTCTACTTTCCAGAGATACAATTCACTTGTGATACTGATAATGCAGATAATATGTATCTACTCTATTTTTCTCCAGCCCCTTTTCTTGAACCTTGGGACTGCATTGTCCCTCTTGGATATAAAAGGGTGTATTTTCCACTTCGTAGCGTGGTAAATACACCCTTTCATCTCCAAGGTGACCATTGAATTTCACATTCATGTATACGTACCTACAATACTTTGCTCTTTCGTTCTATTATTTACAGATATTATTTATGTAACATCCATACTTAACGTAGACTTGTTGTAAATCTAACAATGCAAGGTATGTATTAATTGCATGCGAGACTAAGATCATCTTAGTAGTTTCGTTAATAGAAAGATAGATCTTTTATTGACATAATTACAGGTAATTATTTATTTGTCATACAAAAAATATCTGTACATACAACATTAGGTCTGTAAAATCACATGTAAATCGACATTATATGTACACTTCAAGTCAGGCTTGCCATTTATATATTTAGGCTAGCACAGGGTATTTAAAATATGCATCATAACTACTTAAAATAAAGTTAAACAACAAGCAGCATTATCATGATATATGTACATGGGGGCAAAATGTTTCCCACACCCAAATCAGAGATTAAATTGCTACTATATGTTATTTAACATGGTAAAAATGATTTTACACATAGGAGATACATAATTTTTACATCCTTATATAGCAGTAAATTTTCAGTACCCGGTACCAAGATGTTTACCTTCTGAAGCTTATACAATGTGAAATACAAACATATCGTGGACCTTATATAATCTATATAAGGTCCATATTTTTCTACATGAGATGCGCCTCTGTCTCCGTAAACCCAGGCATACACTAACAATATGCAACATCAATATACCTTGGGTTGAAGTGAATAAATGAGATTTATACAAATGATATTAAATATTGTTTCGCACATTATTTTACAAATACATTCTTCGATGGACTATAATTTCATTGCAGGCTTTGGCGGAGTATTTACAGATTGAACTGTCACTAAGGATAAAACATCTCGCTCATGCTCGCAAAGGTAAAATTTACTTTTGTACATTCGGGAAATAAAACATGACGTATAGTATGTGATTATAAAGTGTATAGTGTAAAAGGACATGCACCTTGTTTTCAATTGTATCAGTGCAATTGATACAAGCTCTATCATTTTTGGTATGTCATAATACCGCCCTATTTCCAGATTAATGTGGGCAACACCACCTCAGAATTTAGCTAGGGCATTCCTGTGTTGGCGTGGTAGACTTTCTTTCTTTCGTAAACGGATTTTAGCGTTTTATAGGTTGTGTAGGTCCCAGATAGATTAACAATGTGTTTCACTGTATATATGCCCAGTCTCAATGATCAGCATCCGGCCCAGCTCCATGGGATTCGAGTCCGATACGAGCTCATGCCCGAGCCGAAAGAGCCATCGTGTAAGGTCAGGAGGTGTGAGGAAACTAAGCAATATCTAATGGATACTTTTTATGTGTTACGTTCCTCTTTCCTGCTCTGGGCTTGATGGACACAAATTGCTCAGTGATCACATCTGGAGAATTCACGGTCTGTTTGATTACTCTGACTCTTATACCAGAATCTCCTTCCTGAGACATTCACCCAATACTGTTTTTATGTTGGCACAGCGTCGCAGACGCTGGGCCAACATATAAACAGTATTGGTCCGTAGTCTCGTGTTTGCAGAGCTACCCAATAAATAGACGCCCAGATCCCTAATGAACCTCTATCCTGGTTAACTCGTCATCTTACAGAATGAAGTGACACGTCGTGTAGCGGGGATGGCGGGACGTGGCGGATCCACAATTTGGATGGATCCAGAGCGGATCACAAGAGTGACACTCACTACTTAAAAGGCCATTTAGCTCAGGAGGGTATCGTCCCGTACTCAGCTGACAAGTAGTGTTGATTACCAGATTTGTGCAGTTAGTTTTACATCTGGACGTATCATCAGCATTGCAGGCAAATCCCGCGAAAACACAACCGTCCACGCCACGGTTTCTAGTAATGTCAATGTAATTATGATAAACTCCACTCAGGATTAAAATAAACTAAATTTAGATTGCAGAACAACACCAATTTTTACATTGGAAATAAAAATATCAAAGGTTTTCAAATTTTGATATCACAAATTGTACAACTTCGTCAAAGATGTTGGCCCAACAACGACCCATTGCTTGGCAATGCATTACATATTCTGGGATGGGATACTACATTGGTAGTATACCTACTACTCCACAAGAGGACTCGTATTATATCCAGCATCATAATATTATGATGGGGTGGAGGAATTCATTGTGACAGTGCCATGCAGACACAAAGATGCCAGATCTAATTGAAGAAGGATGACCCAACCAAACATGAGGGACACATATAATGCGACGTCGCTCTAACATTAAGCCACCATTAGCCACACATGTGTCGTCGCTGGGATGTGGTTTGTTGTAGGTGAGGATGTGATCTTGTGTGACGTCTGATGTTGTAGATATGATTAGTTTGTATGGTGGAGGAGAAAGCCTGACCCTGTCAGAGACATCACTGCTGGTGGTGCCCACTCATCCATCACGCAATCCACATCTAAGGCAGGCCCAGGCCACAGGCCGAGGCCAGATGCTATAAAATATGACATAGTCAGTCTCCCTGATGCAGCCTGCAGGGCCCTGCAAGAACCACAGACAGACACGCCATCAAACACGAGACGTTGACCCGATGTTGTTTTAATGCTGGCCCGCCGTCTAAGACGGCGGGCCAACATTAAAACAACATTGGATTAATATCTCCCGTTTGATGAGACGCCATCATGATGAATGGCGGGGTGAAGCCATCCAATACAACTGCTCAAGATTGATGTGCCAAGTTGATTAGCAAAAAGTCTGCAGAAACAAATACATTTTCTTACTTGGCACAGTAAGTGAAAGATAAAGTGGGCAGTGTCGCCGGGGTGGAGTAAGGGCCATTTGTCCCGCGCATTAATTTTCTCCGTCGGATCAATGTTCTATAAACCGGTGTGGCAACAAAATGATGATGACAAGACCTCAATTTGCCAAGATTGATGGCACGCCTTGTGGCCCCGTTTGCCGCCTGTTCTTCTTTAGCGGGCTTTGAAGCCTCGGCGAGATAACCGGTAATGAGATTAAGATGTCATCCAGAAGAGGGCTGCTGCATCTATACCAGCCAGCGGGGTCTCCACCAGAGGGCCTGATGCCCCGGGGTGCGCTGTCTACTATCAGTCCCCCCCCCGGGTAAATCCAGATCCTAGCCTTTAACAGACACTCGCCCAAAGCCGGATTAATGTTAGGCCAACGCCGGAGGCGTCGGCCTAACATTCAGCCAATTTGATATGACAACGTGTCTCCCTTGCAAATGAGTGGTTCAGAAAAAGATAACTACACTTTGGAAACAAGTAAATTCCTCAGTATTTTAATCATTCACTCGCCTGTCTCAGAAGTATAATGTAATATATCATTATAATTTGTGAATGGGACAGCTGGGTTAAACAAATAACATAAAATGTGTAAGAACCCATGCATTATGTGTCATTTTTTAATGACGATCACTCTAAGAGTTTTTTATGAGTTTGATGGACGAGGCTCATTTTGTCCAGTTCTCCTGGTAGAACAATTACAAGTAAAAACGCTGTGGATATATTTTGATTCGTAGCATCCAAACACGTTAAAGAGATCGGCAATTTGTGTAATCATTATACAAATTATAAAAAAATCAGCGATCGAAAAAATAAATATAAACAGATTTTGCCTGGATATCACATAGCTTAGTGTATATGTCATATAATATGGCTGTACAGTTGGTAAATTGTATGCGTTGTGTTAGACGATTATGCTGGCATATCCCACTGCTGATTGGTCGAGAGGTTGATCACCACCAATCAGAGCCATGAGGTGTAGATTTGTTTCTGGTACGTGGTCTGGTCTGTCACTGCTCGCAGCTGTAGCAGGATTGCAGACTTGTTGACAGCCCTGGTAACGCCATGCTCTTTGATTTGACAGCTACCTGCTATCTCTCTGTTTGTCTTCTGTCATCACACAGCAGTGTAATACACAGTAATAACAACATCACGTCACTGGCAAAACAGATCCAAGTAACGCATGCATGTCTGTCTGTCTGTCTGTCTGTCTGTCTGTCTGTCTGTCTGTCTGTCTGTCTGTCTGTCTGTCTGTCTGTCTGTCTGTCTGTCTGTCTGTCTGTCTGTCTGTCTGTCTGTCTGTCTGTCTGTCTGTCTGTCTGTCTGTCTGTCTGTCTGTCTGTCTGTCTGTCTGTCTGTCTGTCTGTCTGTCTGTCTGTCTGTCTGTCTGTCTGTCTGTCTGTCTGTCTGTCTGTCTGTCTGTCTGTCTGTCTGTCTGTCTATCTGCCTGCCTGCCTGCCTGCCTGCCTGCCTGCCTGCCTGCCTGCCTGCCTGCCTGCCTGCCTTCATGCCTGCCTGCCTGCCTGCCTGCCTGCCTGCCTGCCTGCCTGCCTGCCTGCCTGCCTGCCTGCCTGCCTGTGCCTTCCTGCCTACTTGACTCAGCCTGCCTGCCTGCCTGCCTGCCTGCCTGCCTGCCTGCCTGCCTGCCTGCCTGCCTGCCTGCCTGCCTGCCTGCCTGCCTGCCTGCCTGCCTGATCGCGGGTTCGAACGCCGCTCTGGCCTTCAAGTTTCAAAGAAACAAAATGTTTCTTCCCCGCTCACTCGTAAAGATTCAATATTATGGGGAGCCTCTGTGACCGAGAGGTAGCGTGCTCGGCCTCAGACCGCCAGGGCTCGAATTTCGAATCCTGTGTCCGGTGGGCAGTATCATCTTGTTCATCTCACCATCCTGAGGAGGTTCTCCTGACCCAATTTTCTGAACGTCTCTGATTTGCCAAGTCATAGTTGGATAATGATGACCAATCAGCGACCTAGGTATTGTCGTTTGTTTGAGAAGGTTTCCCTTGGCTTTGAGAATGTTAATGGCTTAGTGAGGTCGCTGCCATGCTAATTCTGACCTAGATGTTGTCGTTTGCTTGAGAAGAGTTACTTTGGCTTTGAGAATGTTAATTGTGCAGTGAGGTCGCTGCCATGCTAATTCTGACCTAGATTTTGTCGTTTGCTTGAGAAGGGTTACTTTGGCTTTGAGATGTTAATGGTGTAGTGAGGTCGCGGCCATGCTAATTCTGACCTAGATATTGTCGTTTGTCTGAGAAGAGTTACTTTGGCTTTGAGAATGTTAATGGTGTAGTGAGGTCGCTCCATGCTAATTCTGACCTAGGTATTGTCGTTTGTTTGTGAAGGGTTACTTTGGCTTTGAGATGTTAATGGTGTAGTGAGGTCGCTGCCATGCTAATTCTGACCTAGATATTGTCGTTTGTCTGAGAAGAGTTACTTTGGCTTTGAGAATGTTAATGGTGTAGTGAGGTCGCTCCATGCTAACTCTGACCTAGGTATTTTGTCGTTTGTCTGAGAAGAGTTACTTTGGCTTTGAGAATGTTAATGGTGTAGTGAGGTCGCTGCCATGCTAATTCCGACCTAGGTATTGTCGTTTGTCTGAGAAAGTTACTTTGGCTTTGAGAATGGTAATGGTGTAGTGAGGTCGCTGCCATGCTAATTCTGACCTAGGTATTGTCGTTTGCTTGAGAAGAGTTACTTTGGCTTTGAGAATGTTAATGGTGTAGTGAGGTCGCTGCCATGCTAATTCTGTGTACACCAGTCTGTCAGCGCGACCATCAATTAATACGCAGCATTCAGCAGAAACGGACTCTCAGTAAACATGATACGTTCAACCAATACTGGGTAGATGTTGGGCCAGCGTCGCAGACGCTGGCCCAACATCAACCCAGCATTGATTCAACGTATCATGTCCACTTTGCTCTCCATCAGGATCCAGTGTGTTGACCTCGCCTGGATTTGTCACTCGTCTGTCGTGAACAGCGATGATTAAAACCCCAATTTGTAGCGGGGATTGTGAGGAGAGAGAGGGGATTGGAGGGGTGCAGGTGTTGAAGAGGGGAGTCCGGGTTCACGCCGGGATTGATCCTGACTGATTGTGTGGAGTGACACTCCTGATATACGGCCTGACAGGGTGTTTGTCTGAGCGGCACGAGTTGTAGCGGGATAAAATAAACGGACGTGGCATTATTATCCCGGTCTGTCAGTACCCACTCCCTCATCCTGTATATACACGGATCAGCCAATGTCCACATTAACAACAAATAATAAACGCAGCAGCGTCGTTGAGACAACAGTGGGACAACGTCGCAGACGTTGACCCGCCGTTGAAACGAATTGAAAGGAATTTCTGCCAGTTTTTTCACGTTTCGAATCACATATGGCCGGGTGATATCATCAGGGCCTGTATTCTCGTACAAGATACGATATATCGTAACTTTTACGCGAATACAGTTCCTGATCACGGAGCTGGTCACACAAGCCACCGGTATTTGCTGATGCTTACTGAATTTAAAATTATGTTAATATATGTTATATGTAGCCACAACTATACAGAAAAATAACAAACTGTAGTGTTAAAAAACTCATTGCAATCTTTAGAGTGATCGCTCAGTTGTTGTCTGTTAATCGCATGCTAACTAAGACAATCTTCACTCAATTAATGTAAGGAATAAAAAGTTTTTATGATTCTATAAAATGTATCTACAATTAGCCAATATTTCATTCCCATATATTATAATTAGGATATGTCACAATAAAAAACATACTTTCTTAAGAAAATACAAAGTTAAAGACGTCGTAGACTGGCATACACAGTATACCTGACCCATGCTGATGTGATGCTGGTCAACCGTCTACGAAACTATCCCTACCACAGAGGGTCAACGTCTGATGTTTGCTTGGAAATAATTATCTGCCCCCCCCCCCACGCCTCAGACCTTCTGGGGTCCGGAGTGACCCTCAACACTCTACTGTAGCAGGGAGCCCTCAAGGGTACGTGTGTTTAATTGTTCTGGTGCAGAAAGGGATGATCTCTATTAAGATTTATGTTGGTGTAGTAATTTCCGTCGCGCTAAAGACGTTTAACGCCAAGACCACTATTAACCCTTTAACCGCCGGTGCCGCATATATTGGGGTTCTCATTTTTTATTAGCAAATTAAATACCACTTTTTAAAGATAAAATGTGACATCAACCAGCAAGATTTAAAAAGAGTTCACCTCCATTTTGTCAAATCTGAGTAATTTTCACTCACTTGAAGTTGTGGATCGCGTCAGCGAGACACAACTTCAAGTGGGTGAAAATTCAAATTAAATAATTTGGCGGTTAAAGGGTTAACCTCATGTTTGGTCTTGATGGCCCAATCATCAGTATAATCTATCATGAACACATTAATCTCCAGCTTCAATTCGTCCGTGCACACATATTAAAAAAATGAAATGATCGGGGTTTTAGGTCACATTTGTGCACATATAGGGCTAGGAGAACCTCCTGAAGATGGTGAGATGAATGAGATGACACTGCTCTCCAGACACAAGATTAGAAATTCGAACCCTGGCCGAGCTTGCTACTTCTCAGTCTTGGAAGTACCCCACACTATTGAACACTGTCGAATCGTTACGAGTGAGCAGGGAAGAAACACTGCTTCTTTGAAACTTGAATGCCAAATCGGGTTCGAACCCGCGATTTCCGACTTTCCAAGCATGCAGATGTAACCACTGCACCATGACTCCTGCGCTCATAGTAAACGCAGTCAGCGGAGAAACAGGCAAAATTATGTGACCTAAAGTCACATATCAAATGCAGGTTGGTATTGTTACCATTTCCAATGCAATGGTAAAGTTGTGCATAATACATTCGATAAATTGGCTCAATCTGATACTTCAAAATGTCTGACTGAAAAAAACAAAAGTAAACGTACCGTTTATAGTTTGATATCATAGTTTGATATCGTACGTGTTTGACAGCTCTTCAACCGTTTTAGCCCATGGTCACGGGACCTGTTTATCCATACGCCATTTACGGGCCCCTGGAAGAATCAATTAATTCATATGATGAGAATAGTTTGAACAATCACTTCACCAGTATATCTACGACTTATCAGGCAGAAAACCTTTCGCTTACGGTCATTTACATGTTGCAGCTGACACACGGCCATTATTGACTCTTTGTCGGCCATCTTACGTGTTTTGAGGCCTTTCACCGCATACCGATTCATGTTAGTTTAATAGTGAGGGATAGTGTTCCCCGATCATTACTACATAGCATTATATATAAATTGCAAATAATGTTTTCACAGTTCAAATAAACGAGTCAATGAAGCACAAATAAAACACAAATAATCGTCACTTAACTATAAATATGATGATGAGTTAAGTTTGTTAGATTTACGTGAGTAGAGAACCTCGAGAGTATAATAATAATAATAATAAATAGATGGGATTAGAGTATCAAATCTCCTTATCTTATAAAAGTACCCCTGGCCAGGAAAATCATGTGATTAGTCACGTGGTCTGTCACATGGCGGGAAGCCGGTATAATCTAATGCACACATTGTCAACTTTGTCAAGTATCTACTTGATCTTGTTCTTGAATACGCCAGGAGGAGGTCTTGAACCCTAAAGAGGGACATACCAGGATCACAAGCACGCCGTTGACTGTGCAGCTCCGTGGTCATTAATCTCAGGATCTCAGAAAATTGGTAACATTTAAAGCGCACTAATATTTGAATATTGTCTCGCTGACACGATCCACAGCTTCGTGAAGTTGGGTAGAAATTATTCGGATTTGTCAAAATTGAGGCCAATCAATTTAAAATATCGCGGATTGAAACTTGTCCTGCCTTGAAAGGGTTATTTAAAATGTTCACAAACAGGATTATAAGATATTATAGTCGTGATTGACACTTAACATATGTGGATGTTCATTTATAGATCATAAATGTTAGGCCTAATTTATAGATAATAACATATAGCATAAGGTCTATCCTCTATGCTAATTTACAAATTAATTACTTGTAATTGTATGAGGAATAGCCTATGTATATGATTAGGCTCCAGTATGATGAGCGACTGCCCTATCTACGAACCACTCAGAAATGATTACTTGCCTCGTCGGCACCAAAATCCCGATGCATACTTTATCAACCTCTTTAAACTTCAGATACAGTGAAATTAGAAAACCTTGCCATCTTTATCAGACGCGCTATGGCACTGAGAAGAGAAAAACTATATCAAAACTAATAACAGCTTGTTATCTTCTCTCGTGGTGATCCATAAACATAGACGTCAGCCACACCATGCATTAATATGTGTATATATATATATATCATGTATGCCATGTATTTTACTTTATATATTATTGTTATCTGTGTATACCAAAACGATGTACTGCATTGTATGGAATAAATTGATTGATTGATTGATTGATTGATTATATTGTATTGTGACCGCCTGTACCATAGCCATCTCGCTGTATGTAGCCATTGGTCCACAACCATTAACCCTTTAAGTGCGGGGACCGTCTTTATAAGTCAGAGTCTACCGTCTACAGACGGCAGACTCTGACTTATAAAGACGGTCCCCGCACTGAAATAAAAAAAATATTTCTAATGGCGTATACCCATAACATAGGTATTCAAATAAATCCGAAAGAGATAACAAAGACATTGATGATGGGCCGCGCTGAAAGTGGGCCGCACTGAAGACAAAATGAAATGAAATGAATCCGGCTTTAGGCCACTTTTGTGCACATACAGGCTACATTGGGCCAGGAGAACCTCCTGAGGATGGTGAGATGAGTGAGATGACACTGCCCTGCAAACACAGGCTTCGAAATTAAAACCCTGGAGGTCTGAACCCGAGCACACTACCTCTCTGTCACGGAGGCTCCCCACGAGTGGATGGGAGAGAAACAGTTTTGTTTCATTCAAACCGTCGTGACCGGAAAAGGAACCCTCGAACTCTAGCGTGAAAGGCAGCGGTGCTAACCACTACCCTATAGGGCCCCCACCTCACACTGAAGACAAAGCTTCAGGATAAATGCTACCATTTCACAGCAGTACTATTCATACAATATTTTAAAATGATTTGTTTGTTATATATATCTCACTCTTCATCTTAAACACAGTATTTCACAAATCAATCTATCTTGCACTAGATCTGATCCTTCTGGATGTTTTAAGTTGACCAGGAGAGGTGATCTGAGCTGGTCCTTACACATGGTAGGGAGGGCTGGTCATTACATGATGCCCATCATAAACCACCTGATATAATGTTGTGTCTGGTCTGTACAGATTGTCAGAGATCAGCGGGTCTGGGAGCGTTCACCCAGAGAAAACAACATTGACAGGCTCAATAAAAGCCCCGGGATTACAAGTCATCAAAATAACCTGCTCGGTCATGCCGCAAACCATCAAATATAATAAGACCACTTCAAATGGTCCGCTTCTCCCAATCTTATGCCAATCAAGAAACGTATTAGCTGTGTAGCAATAACAGAAAATGCAAAGTACACTTCCTTGATGTTTTTTTGTAATAATGGTATTCCATAGAACGGTATGTATATCGCATGTTTTTTTTTGGTTAAATATTATGCTCTTTTAGATATTTGACGAGGCGCAAGATCAATTCAGTTATTATATGCTATTTTACAGTACATGCCTGCGTCAGAAAACTCCTGTATCCTTTTCTTTGAAGAAAAGAAGGATAAGCTTTCCATGAAGATTGAATTTAGTATTAAAAAACTATAAAAAACTATCATACAATATACATAATATACATTCCTTGATATTATCGAGTGTTGTAGACTTAGTGATGTAATAACAATAAAAATTAAGGATAAAAATTATGTGTGCCATTCACGTAGGACATGACACTCACACAATAGCATTAAAGTTTATATAATTAACTAGTGATTTATTATCTAAAATATTGGCTCTCGCACAAGAACATTACAGCTTATTTTAATTCACAAAATTGCTTAGTTCATACCATTTCAATCACGACCTAGTTAGTACCACATACACGGAGTTACAATCGAAGAAAAACATTCCCGACCTCATAGAGAAAATCAGTTGACTTCGCAACTCTGAGATCCTCCATAAGGCCCCACCTCGTCTGATAACAAAGGCGACGGAAACGTCCTAACCGGCCCTAAAAAGCCAAATAATAAGATCCGAGAGCAACAGCCGTCTTGATATGTGGCAGTACGCTAAGTCAGATCATAAAATATGGATGATATAGAAACAGGTGACTTATAATTGTTCCAGATAACAATGTAACGTAATAACAAGCGTTTATGAAGAGCCCTGCTCAAGGTTTGAAAACAGGTGTAGGTGTATTTTGCTAAGCGTATTACTGACGGTCGATGTGTAGATGACATAATGTATATAAATTTGTCATTGTTTGAGAGTGAATCAAATTCAGTTTTTTGTAGTTTGCTTTCGGCAAGTAAACTAGTTCTCTGTGTAGCGAAGTAAGAACAAGTAACTAAAAAGTGAATTTCGTCATCAACAGAGTTTGATGTACATCTTTTATGTAAGTACCAATCAAATAATGTTCATCACAGCGGGACTAGGCATGAAAAGAATGGAGATTTAGGCCACCGTTGTGCACATGTAGACTAAACTGGGCCAGGAACACCTCCTGGGGATGGTGACATGAAGGCTTGGTACTGCCCTCCAGACACAAAATTCGAAATTCGAGCCCTGGTGGTCTGAAGCCGAGCACGCTATATCCCCGTCACGGAAGCTCCCCACAATATAGAATTTTTACGACTGAGCGGGGAGGAAACATTTTGTTTCTTTGAAACTTGAAGGTCAGAATGGGGTTCGAGGCCGCGATCTCCGACTTTCCAAGCAGGCGCTTCAAGCAGGCAGGTTTACCACTGTACCACTGTCCAGGGCCACCGCCCAGCAGGACTAGAACCTAGAACTGTTAGATTTAGAGTTCACCATGATGTGACCAACCAAGTTATCCAGGAAACATGAGGATTATCATTATAAGATCAATTGACATACAATTCATACTCCCGCTACTCGCACCGCCTTAATATTAACATTTTGAAAGAATTATATTATTTTCGTTCATGTGAGGATCCAGCTTCGAGCTATGGTTGTGTTCGACTTACAGGTCATCTGCAACTAGTTTATTAATTTAAAAACTATTTACGTTCAGCTAGACTGAACTGATCTTAGTAGTTTTGAGAGTCCCTGATGAATAAGAGTAAAATGATTTGTTGAATCCCACGATGTCATGTGGAGTATATGACTGCACAATGGTATGTGGTGTAGTTAGTTTGATAGATTACATTTCACCTCACTTCACCATGTGTTGCTGACTCAAACACCCTATTGTTGATCTGTAATAAATCACATGTATCTTGTCAGCACTATGATCTATTACTGCTTCACAACGATTACCGAACATAGGACACAGTCATTTAAGTCATTTACTAATCCACAGTACGATAGGCTAGCTTAAATGTGATATTGTCTTTGTGTTTACTGATCATTAAGTTATCCAGGTAACTCGTGTGAGTTAAACGTGACGCATGTGATAGAGTTACCTGGATACTAAAATAACGATTAATTATGTATGTTCACAACAATGAAATTCGAATATCTCAACTAAACACACATTTCATTGTTAAACATTTTGAAATTACACACATATTTGATAGATCTCATTGACTTCAAATGATTTCTTATGATTTTCAAGTAAAATTTGAAAGGAGAAGAAGTGTGTTTGTATCAACAAACATCAAAAAGAGTAATGGCAGCGACGGCAGATTATAATATGTTGTGTCTGACAGTGACGTCATGGCCGCCATCATTTATCACCAGACTGATCTAAGGATGTTTGAAGAGGGACAAAGAGGCCACTGAGGTGCTCTAAGGGGGCATGTCAAGATTGATATATGTACAAACCTGACAATAAGATACATATATCATGTCAAATGACGATTTTAGAGCACGACCAGATAATAATGTACATGTTCTATGCCTTACGTTTACAGATTAAACAGGCTATATATCCTTATATCTTTAACAACCTAACCATGTCATATCCTTAGTGTTGTATATGTTAATAACACATAAAATACAATAGAGTAGGAACATATAGCAAATGTGAATGAATGAATGAATGAATGAATGAATGAATTAATGAATGAATGAATATATGAATGAATGAATGAATGAATAAATGAATGAATGAATGAATGAATGAATGAATGAATGAATAAATGAATAAATAAATGAATGAATGAATGAATGAATGAATGAATGAATGAATGAATACATGAATTAATGAATTAATGAATTAATGAATTATTGAATGGATGAATGAGGTGGTGACATATTAGTAATATAGAATCAATCAATCAATCAATCAATCAATCAATCAATCAATCAATCAATCAATCAATCAATCAATCAATCAATCAATCAATCAATCAATCAATCAATCAATCAATCAATCAATCAATCAATCAATCAATCAATCAATCAATCAATCAATCAATCAATCAATCAATCAATCAATCAATCAATCAATCAATCAATCAATCAATCAATCAATCAATCAATCAATCAATCAATCAATCAATCAATCAATCAATCAATCAATCAATCAATCAATCAAGATACCTTTTAATGTTTGTATCACAATGCCCACTGTGCCATTCATTTATCTGCTCTCATCTCGTCTTTGCTGAATAGAAACATTATAAAGCAGGGACGGGGTAGAAAACAAATTGATTCGTATAGATGATAACTTATCTAAAACGTGCTCTCTTCCTGTCTTACACCACATGTGAACCATCAGGGAAACAATGGTGCTTACTATAGCTGGTAAAAAACAGGTTCCTTTGACAGTCCGTGAGGCAAATCGTGTCATATCTTGTCTGGCTTGCCTTTTGATCTGTTATAGAAAGCTGAATAGTGAGCAGAAAGTGTAGCGATCAGGTTATAAACAGATAATAAACGACGGCTTCAAACATTCGGTGCCTGACACATAATAGGTGACACATGAATCATGTGAAATGCGAGCTCTCAAAAATCCACAATAGAAATAGTCTCTGCTGTTGTAAAAATGTCGAGTAGATGGCGTGTGTTCTTTAGGAGGCTTATTTATGTGATTTACACAATAGTCTACTTTTATGTGGCTGCTTACAATAGCTTTCCTGACAAATGCCGATATAGCTTTGATCGTCTCCACCACAGTCACCGTGGTGGTCCATCCTCACAATCAAACCGCGGTAATCACCCTGATAACAGTCTCATTGTGACAGATTACATTAACAAATGCAGATGAGAAAATACGTTATATTATAGTGCGTGCGTGCGTGCGTGCGTGCGTGCGT
Organism: Flabesymbios commensalis; assembly: GCA_964017125.1. NCBI lineage: Eukaryota > Metazoa > Annelida > Polychaeta > Terebellida > Flabelligeridae > Flabesymbios > Flabesymbios commensalis. The sequence goes on along the minus strand of OZ024904.1, from coordinate 27,940,371 downwards.
GCGTGCGTGCGTGCGTGCGTGCGTGCGTGCGTGCGTGCGTGCGTGCGTGCGTGCGTGCGTGCGTGCGTGCGTGCGTGCGTGCACATGTTGGCCTAACGTTTGCAAAAAATATTTACTTTCGACAGATCTATAGCATGCAAAATATTCAAGTCTAATGATGCATATCTATACCGGACAAGGTAATTATGGCATTTAACGTATTTATCTTGGGAACAAGACAAAATTAATTTAACTGGTGCGTCATTGTTTATTAATCTGGAATGTGTAAGTTTAGTTTTTTCCAGATGTTGTTAAATATTCGTCAAACTGATTTTGAAACGATCGTTATGAAATACGCCATGTAGATTTGCTGAGAGAAAAAATAAATATATAGAGAGGGCTTTAAAACATTTAAAAAATTGAGTTATTTTTTTAGAAATGTAATGAAGCTTGGCACAATAAATGCAGGCAACACAGGCTGTAAGATGGGGAACCCGCTTGTTGGATGGTACAGCTATGTGATTTCAGTCTCTCTTGTCGTATGTGTGTGATGGCCTTCTAGGAGAAGATATGACGATGGACAGATGCTGATCTCAAACAATGACAACAGTTAACACGGCATTCAGCAGGTGGAGCCACTAGTCACTACATCACATCCTGAAACCACAGGTGGCGCTGACAACAAGCTGCCATAACAGATGACGTGGTATAGGCATAGCCCGACAAGCAAAATACACTGGCCCTATACGTTAGTTTACTGTTGGGCTACCGCTTATAAAAATAACATAAGGGCTATATCATAAAAAATGTATATATGATGAAAGCACGATAAATATTATTTTACCAAATGTATATTATATATAAATGCGTAGGCCTACTACAGTTGACACAATCCGATAATGATACATATTTTTGTGAGTTGAATATACTGTAGTCATTGAGTCAAATGCATACATACGCACATATACGGCCGTATAGACATATATGTATTTACAGACACACAAATACGCACATAATTATATACACTTGACTCGTTTGATAGACATGACAACTTAAAATAATAATAATAATAATTACATATCTGTTATTGGCCAGGAGACTCACACTAAGCCTTAGTGTGAGTCTCCTGGCCAATGTTGCCTTAGTGACTAAGGCAACATTGCCGCTGTCGTATGAGCCACCTTCAACATTTTGTGATAATTTCGTCTTAATGGATATTCAGGTATATGCAGAATAACAGTCAATGATGAATAATAAAATAACGTTTGTAAATATGAACAGTCATAGAGGCAATTGTAAATAAAGTCCTTGGTCTCATTAAATATTTTTACGCATACATAACAGTTTGTTATGTTGCGATAGCAAAAGTGTCTTTAAATACATACAAGGAGAATCCATAGATAGAGTGTGTATGTATTTTATTTATTATACTCAGAGGGGTATTATTAAAAGTGATTACCACTTCATGTCGGAGACCTTTTTCGCAAATTGATGATTTGTCCGATAAGTGAAGAGTTTATTTTCACGTCTTGTGTTATAACAGTGGATGTTGCTTATTGGAGAATACCAGTCATCATGATTGAAACGCCGGAAACTTACCATTTATTAATTTATAGCAGAATTTAGATGTTGACATTCAAAAATATATTTGATCTTTAGTAATTTTAATGTTTTAAATATTGGTTCAGTGTGTACATTGTACTTGCTTAAAGTAATTGACCTAACAGTTTTTTTCTGAATTTTCAATATCTCATCTGAATGGAATTCCCATGTAAGAATCCCATAGTTTAAATGTGATATTATTAGGGTGTTGTAGATAGTCAGTAGTACATCCTGTGATATATAATGTTTTAATCCATTTTTGACGTCTATACTGTTCTAGAAATTTTGTTTGCAATTAAATTTATATGTTCTTTCCATGTTAAATGTTTATCTATTGTAATACCCAAGAAATTAAAAGAATTCAAGCATTCCAGCTTGATACTGTTTATATGTGGATTAGTGATTTGTATATTCCTCAAAAATGAAAGGACGTATTTACCGCTTAACAAAGTAAAGAGGGACATGAATTCTTCTTTGTACAAACTCCACACAAACACGTGTTCCTCGGACCATTTTTTTTTAAATGTGATGTAATATTTCAAAATTAAATATAAGCAACCATTGGACGCAGTATGATACAATTTTGCACATAGCTAATATATACTAGTAACTCTCAGGACTTCATGACACCAAACATATTTCAAGGTCATTTCAAGGTCAAATAAGCTGATTTTTTTATGAAAATCGCATCATTGCGAACTTGGGCGGCTACCAATGAAATATTTTCCTAGAATGTAAAGCACTGTACATTACGGTAAGTCATTACACTGATTTCCAACTATAATAATTATATCCAACGTGTGTGAAGATTGTATTGACTGGCCTAATCATGCAGCCACTTTGTTTAACAAACTCACCAATCTGTTATGTTACGTTTGCCAGTCAGATTTATCAACATGTTATAAACACCAATCTGTTATTAACATATTCACCAATTTGTTATGGCAGACTCACCAATTTGTTATGAGAAATTCACCAATCTGTTTTTAACAGATTCACCAATCTGCTATAACAGATTATCCAATCTGCTTTAACAGATTTACCACTTGGTTATAACATATTCACCACTCTGTTATAACAGATTAAGCAATCTGTTATAACCCATTTACCAATTCGGTATAGCAGCTAATCTGTTATAACAGATTCACCAATCTGTTATAACAAATTTACCAATTTCTTATATTGATTTACAAAATTTGTTAAAACAGACTCACCAAAATGTTATAACGGATTCACTAATCTGTTAAAACAGACTCACCAATCTGCTATAATGAACTTATCAAACGATTTATAATCTGTTATAATTATAGAGACCCCCAATCTGTCATAACAGGTATTAAGTGGCTGGTGGAGAAAGTGTAGCACCATGTTCTTATAATCAGAATAACCCAGCAGCGCCCACGTCCCCACCATGCACCCTGTTAGGCTATATGGGGATGACAGGCGATATTCGCCAAACACAAGACATCGTCTGCGATCCTGGCTCAACAATAAACCAGCAATGGTTCGACGTTATGTGTGTTTTTTTGCTGGACAGCAGTGTGGTAGCGGCTGATAAAAATGGTTGTTATATTTGTGTGCTAATTGCCCTGGTAGCCAGTGAGCCTCCCTCTGTGCCGCCCCGCTATATCAAATAAAGCTCTACTCCAGCCAAACTCTACCCCGTATTGTCCTACCTGACAAGCTCTGGAAAAATCAAATTTGTCTTCAGACCGAGCATTTCATATTTCAGATGGCAGGAGAATAGGAGGCCCCTACAAACCCTCAGTGCAGAGAACAGAGCATCTGACTCGGGTGACAACAATATATGGCAATTATTTAAGAGGAGAGGCCCTTGGGCTCTCCTATTTCTATTTTGTTGTGCCTGTGCTGCCATGCTTCATTCATCTAGAACCATTACTGGCAAATTGCACATGACATCGCGGATGAGAAGCGTGGAGGACACTACCGGTATGCGCACCCAGTCTGCGCAGTCTGCTCCAAGTGATCACTGTTATAGAGGCACCAACAAACTACATTCAGTTGTGAATGCATGCTGCAAGATAGGCAATTATTACTACTAAGAGACTATTAACAAGTTATATGATAAACATATCTTAATCGTTAATCAAACATATTGCCTATTATGAATTGCCAGTATAGATACAATAGGTTATTTTTCAATATCTGCTAGTGTCTCTTGTACTGTAGTGCGAAAGGACATATTCTATCTCATTGTGTTATATGATAAAATTACCATTATGCCTAATTTCATGCACATTTTTGTCATACCATTTGCTTGTCCTTTTTCTTCTAAACGAAAAGGGAGTGTATATATTAGTGTCATTACGTACATAGTAATGTGGAGCTTCTAAATATATGTCACTTTTAATTAGCGTACACTTGCATCTATCGATAATGGTCTAGTTTATTTTATGCTGTTTTGTAAAATGGGAGAAAACTTCATATTTAGGTCTGCAATGGCGGGTCGCTGATGTGGCGGTTAGCTATGTTCAGGTACACAGTAAAGCATGGTGTGTAGTTTTAAACAAATCCATAACAAGAATATAAAGGTGCAGTTATGGATAACACACAACATGACAATAATTAGTGTCAGTTTTCTGTTGAAGTAAAATAATTGAAAACATTGACTATAGAACGCATAGGCGTTTGGGATATTACAGACAAAACACGTGTTGGATCAGGAATAAGAGACTCCTTTGGTCTATCAAGGAGGTTATGGATCGTCTGCTGGTATCTTTGAGCTGAATAGGGAAGGCTAGTGAGGTGGCATTGCACATAAAAAAACTATAGGCCTATAGTCCAGTTGTCAAATGGCATTTTTTTACTCAAGCGTGTTTCGCGGTATGGACGATGTTTTATGATTGATTCTGGTTCTAAGGGATGTCCTGAGCAGGAATCAGCCGGGTGCCACTTTTTTAGGGGAAAAACAAAATAGCCACCAAATATTTCAAGGTCAAATATGATTTTTCAACAAATGAAGCCAGGAGCAAGTGTAATACCTCATTTTCATGTGATTTTGACTGAACAATCCATTTCTTGTATTATTTTGATGACTCAAAGTCATCTTCAAGGTCAAAAAGACAATTTCAAGGTCAAATAAGCAAAAATACAATTTTTGCCAAATAAAGATAGGAACATGTGTAATACCTCTTTTACATGGGATTTTACCTGAAAATGAATGTATGGTATAATTTTGTTGATCCAAGGTTAGCTTCAAGGTCGAAAGTCCTTTTCAAGGTCAAATATGATTTTTTTTCAACAAATGAAGCTAGGAACAAATGTAATACCTCATTTTCATGTGATTTTGACCGGGCAATTCATTTCTTGTATTATTTGCATGATTCAAGGTCATCTTCAAGGTCAAAAGGTCAAATATCAAGGTCAATTAAGCAAAATTAACGTTTTTAACAAATAAAGCTAGGAACATGTGTAATACCTCATGCAATTTTGACTGGGCATTCCATATCTGATATTATTTTGATTATTCAAGGTCATCTTCAAGGTCAAAGGGGTCAATTTCAAGGTGAAATGAGAGAAAATATCATTTTTAACAAATAAAGCTAGGAATGTGTGTAATACCTCTTTTTATGGGATTTTGATTGACAAATCCAATTATAGTATTATTTGAGGTGATCCTCCAGGTCAAATGTAAATATCAAGGTCAAATATTATTTTAACGTAATATTCTACATATTGGAGCACACATAATAAATTGTCTTGGTGTATCTTTAACCGGATAATCTAATTCTAGTAGGGTTTTAATGAATAAACATCATCAGAGTGAAATGATCAGACAACTAGAAGGCATCAAAGGGTCACGGAGAGGCGTCAAATAGCGACGAAAAAGCATAAAAGATCAATGGAGAGGCGGTAAAAGGTGACAGAGAGGCGGTAAAAACAATGGGGAGGCATTAAAGGATGTCGACGAGTTCTTAAAAAGGCGCCCCAGAGGCGGTAAAGAGCGAGTAAATAGGGTTAAAAGAAAATGAGTAGTCATTAAAGGGCAATGAGGAGGCATTGAAGGGCAATGAGGAGGCGGTGAATGGCAACGAGGATGCGTTAAGGGGCAAAAATGGGGCGTTAAAGAGCGACAAGATGCATTAAAAGGTGGCGGGGTGGCATGAAAGGGCTATGGAACGGTGACAAGGAAGTAAGTTAACGGGTGATGGGGTGGTGCTAATGGTTGATGGATAGGTGTCTAAGTGCAATGAGAAGGCATTAAAAAAGACAGAGAATCGTTAAAGGGCAATGGAGAAGCGTTAAATGGTGACGAAGAGACGTCAAAGAGCGATGGAAAGGCGTTAAAGGCCGAAAAAGTGTTAAAAGTGATGTGGATGCATTAAACTTTGATGGAGAGGCGCTAATAGGCGCTGCAGATGCGTTAAATGGCGAAGAGAATGTGGTAAAGGGCGATGGTGAGGCATTAAATGGTGATGGGAAAGTTTTAAATGGCGATGGGAAGGCGGTAATGGGTGATGAGGAGTCGTTAAAGGGCGACCATGAAACGTTAAACGACTATGGAAAAGCGCTGAAGGGCAATGGGGAGGAGTTGAAGTGTGCTGGATAAGCGTGTGAGTAGAAAGTGTTAAAACAACGGAGCATTGCTAAAGGGCGACAGAGAAGCGTTAAATGGTGACTGAGACGTCAAAGGGCATTGGAAAAGTAATAAAGGTTGATGGAGATGCATTAAAGGGTGATGGAGAGATGCTAACAGGCGCTGCAGATGAGCTAAATGGCGATGGGAAGGCGTTTATGGTGTGTTGGTGGGTGGCATAAAAGGGTTATTGAATGGCGTTAGAGGGTGACGAGGAAGCATTAAATGACAGGTGATGCGGTGGTGCTAAAGGGTGATGGATATGTGTTTTAGGGCGATGAGAAGGCGTTAAAGATATCGGGGAATCGCTAAAGGGCAACTGAGAAAAAATAAATTATGACGGAGAGATGTCAAAGAGTGACAGAAAGGCGTCAAAGGGCCAAGAAAAAGTGTTAAAGGTTATGGAGATGCACTAAAAGGTTGATGGAGAGGCGTTAAAAAGGTGCTGCAGATGCGTTAAATGGTGATGCTAAAGGGTTAAAGGGCGATGAAGAGGCGGTAAATGGTGATGGAGAGGCATTAAATGGTGATGGAAAGCCAGTAAAGGGCGATGAGGAGGCGTTAAATTTCACCGAAGAAGCGTTAAAGGGTGACGGAAAGGCGTTAAAGGACGAAGAAAAAATATAAAGGTAGATCCAAAAGCATTGAAGGGCAATGAGAGACGATATATGGCGATGGGGAGGCGTCGAAGGACCATGGGGAGGCGTTAAAGATTGATGGTAAAGCTTTAAAATGTGACGGAGAGTTAAAGTAAAGAGCAATGGAGAAGCGTTCAGTGTGAAGAAGAGGCATTAAAGGGCAAAAGAAAGGCCTTCAATTGCAAAGAAGAGGCATTAAACTAAAAGCTATGAAGACGCATTATTGTCTCCCTTTAGTGCCTCTCCATAGCTCCATAATGCCTCTCTCTCACATTATAAGACCCTAGGTGGCTCTGTAACGCCTCTTGTGGCCCATTAACGCCTTCTCATTTCTCTATAATATGCCTCCTCATTGCCCTTTAATGCCTTTTCATTGTCCTTTATCGCCTTCTCATTGCCCTTTAATACCTCCTCATCGACCGTTAGAACTTTTCCATCACTCTTTAACACATCTCTGTTAATTGCCATTCGATGCCTTCGAGCCGATGTCTTCACCTTGAGCATGTTTGATCATTTAAACCCAACAGAATTAGATTATCCAGTCAAAATAAAACCCAACACAAGGTAGTATACGTGCTCCAATTTCTAGCGTATACGCTAAAACATATATTTGACCTTGAGGATGACTTTAAATCACCAAAGTAATAGGAAAAAGACATTTTTTGCTCAAAATCCCACGAAAAAAAAGTTTTTTACACATGTTCTAGCTGTATTTGTTAAAAATCATATTCTCCTTTACTTGACCGTGAAATTGACATTTTGACCTTAAAGATGAACTTTTATCATCAAAATAGTATCAAGAATAGATTATTCAGTAAAAAATCACGTCAAAAAGACAAAATAATACCATAAATGAATTTTACAAAATCACATGAAAAAGAGGTATTACACATGTTCCTAGCTTGATTTGTTAAAAATGGTAATTTTGCTTATTTGACCTTGAAATGGACTTTTTGACCTTGAAAATGACCTTGAGTCATGAAAATAATACAAGAAATAGATTGCCCGGTCAAAATCACACGAAAAGGAGGTATTACACTTGTTCCTGGCTTCATTTGTTGAACAATCATAGTTGACCTTGAGATATCTGGCGGCCATTTTGTTTTTGACCTTGGCAATGCCCTTTCGGCCTTAAAGATGACCTTGGATCACCAAAATAATACCATAAATGGATTTTTCAGACAAAATCCAACGAAAAAGAGGTATTACACATGTTCCTAGCTTTATTTGTTAAAAAGGGTATTTTTGCTTATTTGACCTTGAAATTGACGTTTTGACCTTGAAGATGACTTTATATCATAAAAATACAAGAAATGGATTGCCCAGTCAAAATCACATGAAAATGAGGTATTACACTTGTTCCTGGCTCCATTTGTTGAAAAAAACATATTTGACCTTGAAATATCTGGCGGCCATTTTGTTTTTGCCCTTAAAAAATTCCGCCCAAGGGTGCCAAAGTGGCACCCGGCTGATTTCTGCTCGGGACACCCCATAGTATCAGAATCAATCATAAAACATCGTCCATACCGCGAAACACGCTTTAGTCAAAATCCACTGGACTACTATGTGTTTACCTGTTTACGTTCCAAGCGACTAAAGACACGCAAGTTAAATAATTCTAATCAAAGGGAGTAAATGAATTTGGTAGGGTTTCATAACGCGTATTTTCTATTTTAGTATTCTTAATTTGATAATTTAATTTTTTAAAAGCTGGTACTGGATAAATGATTTTACTACAAATTATTAATCAAAAACACCTATTGTGTAACTATATCCATGAAGATCCACGCTATCAGGAATATGTGTCGTTTCCCTTCAACGAAGTATATATAAACAACAGACATCCCGAGAGGGTTTACATTTGAGCCTTTGTGGCTGTGTGTAATGTCTGGGTCACTACGTACTTACAGTGTGGAGAGAACGCTTAACAGTGAGCTGTTTAACTGATCAATCACTACTACAAATTAACCTAATGCAACAAACCTGTTGTCATAAAAAACGTATAAAAACTTCCTAAACCTTCAATCCACGATTCAATTACCATCCTAACGCAGTGAACAGTGATATTGTGGTGTATTTTCTTTCTGGTTTAATTCAATGTCTCATTGTGGATTAAGATTAGTATAATCTGTATTAAGTATACCTCGATATATTATGTCAGTATATGCAGCAGATCTCTGGGCTATGTATGTCACATAAAGTAATAAAATAATGTAGGCCTACAATACTAATACTTTACTTATCGGCCAATACATTGCTCACAATTGAATCAAATAATTAGGTACATGAACAAAGTAATTCCGTTGTCGGATAAATGAGAGAATAGAAATGTTCTACATTTGGGTCTTAACACATTATCAGAATCGTTGTCATTTACAAAATCAAGCGAGCTATCTCAACAGTTAGTTTAAAAAAATAAAAATTAGCAAACACGAAACGTTGGTTTACTGTTACGTTGGCCTAATAGTGGCATACCATCTGCGACGCTGGCCCAGCAAAACCGACAGTGGGTCAATGTTAGCTGCTTGTCGAGTACAGACTACCTTGGTTCATCATTTGCTCAGTCTGTTTCTGTACAATATACATCTTGTTGTTTGCTTGGTACATACTGCATCTCCTGCACAGCATGCTCTGATGGTCAGTGTTCATCACGTGTGCATCATGTGTTCTTTCACATCAGCTGTCAGCTGTTTTGTAATACAACAATACCAGGTTGTCCTCTTCTGAGACTGAGAAGCTTCATACCCAGCAAACATAAAACATTTGTATAACATTTATACAATGTTGGACCAACATCGAAGACGTTGGGCCGACGTTGTATAAATGTTATACAAATGTTTTTGCGCTTGCTGGGCAGTGCACCATTCTAGACAGCCTTTTGTGTATGTGCACATTCTACATTGAAATGGAGCCCGTGCGTAATAAAAGTGAATACATAACGATATAAATAAATTAGAAAGAAGTGTTCTCTGCACGGTTACCTTCATATAAATTTTCCTGTCGGCTAAACATATAATATTCGAAGTGACAGAGCTCACGACACAGGAAGCTAACCAGAAGTCTGATTAATCAAGCGGGTTCGAACTCGATAAATTGCAATAATATTATTGGTAACTGAATTAATTTTACCATAAAACCCAATTGTTTTACGATCGATTCTCTGAGGTGTAATTTACGAATATGCTTTTTCAGCTTCACTGAAAGGCTTGAAGGGGATATGTAGGTGTTTTTCTAGTGGTGAGAATTTGGATCGCGCAGTAAGTGACAAGCAGTGCTTGTTTCTTGACAGGCAGTCTCACACCCCGCCAAGATCCGCCTGTAAAAAGGGCAACATTTACAGAAGGTGTTGCCGGCACACCTGGTTTCTATCTGGCAATCCGGCGCGTTGATGTATGGTTTACACGCCGCTGGCCCGCTGGTTCTCTCAGTTATACAGTGATGTATCAGGCAAGAAAGCGTCTCCAGTGACTAGTGATCGATCAGATGACAGAGTATCTCAACCATGTGAAGAGGCGTCTCTCCTGCTGCTACAGCCTCCCCAACCCGCTGATACCAGCGGTACCATAGCCGTACACCGTACACCAGGCCTACATGTTCCCACGATGTGTCGTTCTACGCTATCATACTATACATAATACATGACGTGTACAATGACGTGAACACGTGCGTGTACTAACTGACCTGCGATACTTGAGGATTATTCGTAAAGCAAACTTCAAACAGCTGCGCTTCTACGCGCAGGCGCGTAGAAGCGCAGCTGTTTGAAGTTACCGGAAGTCTGTAATAGCCTGTTAATCGTGGCAAATGCGACGTGACAGCACGTGACGAGGCTGACCACGTGACGCGGGTGACCACGTGACATCACTGGATGCCGCCGCCATCTTGTATTTAGCTCACTGTCGGCATTGGCCTCTCGTGGTAGATGGCTGATAGGACAAGACAAGCGGAGTCTATGGCGGCCCAGAATGCCTCAGTTCTGCCTGTCTGTTCCGGTCCCTGACCCAATCCCACAAGCTGTCCACTTGAGTCAATGTTAGACGTATCACTACCCTAACGCCCGATGCTTCTATGTCTACGTCTACAATCTGTCCATCCACGTCATCCATACAGCTACATCATCCATTCCAAAGAAAACCGTCAAAAGCTAACCCATAACGAACCAAAGTCATCTTGACAAAACATAATATATTTCATCAATATTCTATGTCTTTATCAACTAGACTCCCAATGCATATTACCCCTTTTTTATGAATTTTATAAGAATAAGAGACCTGGCATTGTTGATAATCTTTTACATTTTTTTGTATACACGAACTTAATAATTTTTTGAATCACATGTCGATTTTATTAACTCAGTATTAGAGTATTTACACTCATTATTACTACAATATGGGATATTTGTTTTGATCTACATGTTACAATGGTAACAGTTGCTAATAAGTAGGTATTGCAATGTACAAATCCTGACAACCAAAACCTCATATACTGTTGAAGTTCACAAAATGTTACAGCCAAAAGTTTATCATAAAAAGGGGTAGAAGTGAAAAAATAATTTATTTATAGTTCATTTTAAATGTCATTTTTTTTAAATTAAGCAATTTCAGACGTCATATTTCTGGAGCTAATACAACGCTACAGAGCTGTGTGATATACCATAAGGTCATTTTGTGTAGATACATCGTCCCCTTGAATATGAAAGGGTGTATCTGCCACTTTGTAAAGTGGCAGATACACCCTTTCATATCCAAGGTGACGATATATGTTAATATCTGCAATATTTAAATCAGCGACTTGCGACTCATTTTCCAGATCTGGTCACATTATAAGGTTTACAAAAAATTGTGGTCTCAAAATTACCAAGGGTATATTTTTAAAGAATATACAGTCTGTGCATAAATAATTTGGGCACAATAAGTATATCTGCACATTAATGGTTGTTCCCTGCGCTACTGACATCGTGTTACGTTTTGATGGTTTACCCTTTAACTGTCAAATTATTCAATCTGAATTTTACCCACTTGAAATTGTGTCTCCACAGCTTCAAGTGAGAGAAACTTATTAAAATTTGACAAAATGGAAGTCAGCTGTTTTCAAATATTGCTGATTTATGTCATTTTTTATTTTTTTAACATGTTTAAAAGGTGGTACTTAATGTGCTAATAAAAAATAAAAACACGAAGATATGCGACACCGGCGGTTAAAGGGTTAAATATGTGTGTATAATATGTGTTCACAGTACGTTCCAGGTATAAATATGATAATTACATTTAATTTCATTTAAAGTACGGTCTCCGGTAAAAATACTTTTTGCAAGATTGATTGACAGAAAATGGTATATGTTTGTAGAGTTTATCTGGTGAAGTTTCTCTGGTTATAAAAACAGCAGACATCTATCAGCAAACACAGTTGTAATATTAATGTCTATGTCAAATGTGAATGCACTGGTAAGAACTCTACTCTATAAATATAGACCCCATCGATCGTTCAAAGAAACATGACAAATATACGCAATGACAAGTGAACTAAAAACATGTCAATTTCATTTCGTGCATGGATCGTTCGGACAAATCCAGCGTGCTTCTACAATAACATTGTGACACATGTGCAGAATAGGCCGCCACGCTATTCAGAAACAATCAATGTTTCAATGGTTCGGCGGACCGCTTCTTTGTCCCCTTTGCCTCCCTCGTATAACATCACAAAGATCCCGCGCAAAAACCGCCGATCATTGTAGAGGGTTTTTTTGCGTCATCTCTCGTTTCCAGGATGTGTGTCGCAAACAGTAGAAAATCAACCACAGTGGCTGCTTATGAATCACCCATTGTGTTTGATTTCCTACTGTAATACTTGTTAAAACAAGAGGAAAGATAAAGATTTGTCTAAATGTTCAGCTTAAAAAGCGTCGTTTGTTTCCGTGGGCCCCGCCACAGGCCGTGTGTCTTCTGTGGGAAACATGGTGCGGGATATTAACTGACAAACACTGATGTTCCAGCGTACCCAGCAAGATCCGCGATAGAAATCACCTATCAATTTGGATGGAAAATGTCCCGGGAGTGGATCCATTAAGCCTTCTCATGCAGCCATCTCACATCTTGCTGGAAGTCACAAGTCGGTATTGTCAGTTACTCGGCCTTAAATAAAGCAGCTATCAGGCTGTTGTAGACCACGCGTACCACTTGATTGATGTCCCGACACCAGTAATTTATGTACAAAGTGTTGCGCAGTGGACTAGCAAGTCCATAGAATTCATACGGCTGGAATGAATGAGACACTATTTATGCCGAAGTCGGGCCAGATTTCCGAATAAATATGGCATCCGGACTTGTGCTGAGCCTTTTCGGCATAACTCATCGAGACCCATTTTTTATCAAAGAGCCCGTGAATGCATATGAATTGCCATGGCGTGACTGGGTGGCATTAGAAGCAGTATAACGAGAATCTACCAGATACCCCTCTCTGTCCAGCATACTCTAAAATAACAAAGATTATTGATGGTGACGGTATAAAAACTGTAGGTGGCTCGCACATTGTGTCTGCACCACTGACTTCATTGCTCAGGTTGAAGTATCATAATACTTTTCATCTACCCGTGTGAAGACATTAATTCTTCTTTCAGGTTATATTTAGTGTGTTGTGTAATAGGACAAAACATGTGTTATTTTCAGTAGCCGTCTCAGGTGGAGAAGGTTCTACGAGAGAGAGAGGACGGCAGAAAATAAGTGAGCCTCAGTGATTTAGGGCATCACTTGCACAAAGTGCTGGCGTTGTCCTTTGTCAGCAACCAGGGCGACAAATTGCACTTGGATGCCAGCTTTGCCGACGGCTTGCTCCACAATGCTTAGCAGCTTGAATTAGCACCATATCAAAAGTCATCTGCAAGATATGGACAGAAATATGGCGAGCCTTTCACACGGGCGCCTTATTTATGTGGTGAGCGGGCGGCGGTAATGGAAACTTGGAGACCTTGGCTTGACTGATGGAGCCCTTTGGCTGGCCAGGCCACGCTGCCGAGCCACAAGCAATTTGCGTAGGCAGCCCGCGAGCTGCCCCTGCCACAAATAGGGTCAAAAGACTATCACCCCGGCATCTGTAATGTTCCCAATTGTTCCATACCTAGTAATAGGCTTACAAGGTGTTGGGTGGCGGCCATTTATCCTGGCTATCGGCCTGATCTGGGCAGCTGTGGCCGGGTTACGACAGCCAACTTCATTTGGCAGGCCCGCAATCCTCGTCTTCCCTGATGCCAATCTTGTAGGCCATCTCTCATCGTGCTGCCAGCACCAGCCACAGCTACCACAAGACAAAGGGGGCACAGCGCCCAGGCTGCCTCCCCAACAGCTGACAGACAAATAGAAACCAGAGCGAGTCAGAGAGTAACAGTACAAAGTAAAGGCAACCAACAGTCAGATCATACAGCTTTTACATGAAAAATAAAACAGCGACATAAACTACAAACCATGAAAAAGATATCATCACATATATTCTCTGAAAATATGTATTACTAACGTGTATTACGAATACAAAAATAAAAGTCTTCGAAAAGAAGAGAATAATGAACATGTTATACTCCAGTCACAGCATCTAAACAAACAAAGTTGCAACAACTACATTATGTAACCAACAACCATGAAATCGTATCCACATCATCTATTGACAAAATACAAATACCACAAGAATGTTTCCAAACATAATTAACCAAATCTTCCAGCCACATGATAATAGAGGGCGAAAAGCAAGAAATGGCTACCTCGCTCAACATGCAGCATAATACCAGTCAAGGGGAGGGGGATATTATATATAGAGCTCCATTTATCAAAATAACAACGATCTGTGATTTGCAAATACTGCCATATGAGCTGTATTTCATTGAATAATTTTGCATTCGAATGGAGAATGTGACGTAAATCATAATTATCCAGTCACTTATTACCCTCTTCGGATAATTATAATATTTATTATATAAAATAGGTTAATCTTATATTTTCGGTTAGATACATAACTTAGATGAACACTTATTCTCGTTCATTCTACTTGTCCCAGATATTTGAGTGGGTGCTCCCCGATGTGTTTGCTATCTGTTATTACTGCCATTGTTTCTTGTCATATAGGATCTCTTGTCGTGTCTCTCAATTTCATGTGTTACTACAACTGCCTCTTGTGTTCAATTACTGTCATGATGGCATGTCATTATTGCGTGATGCTGTCATGTCGCTGTGTGTATCGTTGTCAATGACTCATTTTTATATTTTGTTCCCACACGCCAGTTCTGTCGTTTACAATTGGATTTTCTCTCTTGAGATGCTGATGATATATATAATTTGTTGTCAAAACTGAACAGTAAACATTTTTTTCATTTTTAAGTGTTTTTCCTTTGAGATTTATTCACTCACGTACATGTAACCTTTTCCGTACCAAGTTTTTGAGAGCCATTTTGTGTTTCTTTAACCTTTGCAGCGCGGGGATCGACTTTAGACGTCCCCGTAGACGTAAGATTCTGACGTTTAAATTCGATCCCGGCACTGTAAGAAGTAAAATATTTATAGTGGCCGTAGACCCATAACATAGGTGATGTTGACATGGAAATTCATTTGGCTAAACGACTTCGTCAAAAGTTAGAACGAGTTTGGCGAAGGACTCGATCATGCCTAGATAGATCGAGGTATAGAAAACAGGCAAATCTTTGTTAAAAAAAATAAGAGCGATGCACGGCGTAGATATTATGCAGATCGTATCAATGAAACCTCAGATAATCCACGAACACTTTGGAAAACTATAAACAATATTTTTCACAGAACACATCCTCCATCTATCCCAGTTTTTTTCTGATATAAAATCACTTTCTGTATCGTTTTCGAAATTTTCCATGGATAAAATCTGGAAAATACGTATAAATTCTACCAATGACGCTCATAATATTCCGGACATTAAATCTCCGACATTAAAATCACGTATGACTTGTTTTAAACTGGCTACTGCTGATGAAAATAATTATAAATTCACCTAGCAAAAGGTGCGATCTTGATCCGATCCCAACTGAATTGGTAAAATCCTGCTTAGATGTTTTGTTGGTTCCAATCACACAAATGGTAAATTTTTCCAGACATTTTTCCATATATTTTTAAAACGTCACATGTCATGCCTCTACTCAAAAAGCCATCTTTATCAAAAGCGTCATGAAAAATTACAGACCAGCGTCAAAATTAAAAATTGTGTCGAAAATCATAGAAAAAGCTATAGCATATCGAATTCGTTCACATCTTGAAAGAAACGATCTATCAAATCAGTATCAGTCAGCATACAAGAAATTTCATTCTACTGAAAAATCCTTACTGAAAGTTGAAAATGACGTTATTTTTAATATGGACGAGGGCAGTGTCACTGCACTTTCTCTGTAAGATCTGTATCACCAGTTTTCTCCTGTCAACCTGGTATGGTATCGATTGTATCGCCCTTGAGTGGTTTGTGTCTTTCCTGTCAGATCGTAAGCAGAAGGTGAAACTAATGAACTGTTTATCCAGTCCAGCCGAAGTTGCGTGTGGGGTTCCCCAATGATCCGTCCTCGGCATGTTGTTATTTACTCTCTACACTACTTCCTTAGCTATGCAATTCAGAGACACAATGTCAAACATCATCTTTACGCCGACGATACCATCGATATTTCTTTCGTGTCTTCTTGGATATCATCAAGGAAATTAAAACTTAACCCTGATAAGACCGACTTTTTATTAATTGTCACATAACTACTCTTCTAAAATCTTTGCACTGGTTACCTGTTCGTTACAGGATTAAATTTAAATTGTGTTCCCTGACCTACCAGGCTCTGAGCATTGGACAACCAGTATATATTCGAAACATGCTTCAGCCATCGCGAAAGGTACGGACACTTCGTTCCAGTGATGGAGATCAGCTGAATGTTCCACGGGTCAGAACCGTGGTAGGCAGCAGGGGTGCATATTACAAAGAATCCTAACTTTGATCCTATCTCAACTTTCTCTTATTTCCATTACAAAAAGTTAGGATCACCTAACTTTTTGTAATGGAAATAAGAGAAAGTTGAGATAGGATCAAAGTTAGGATTCTTTGTAATATGCACCCCAGGGCCTTTTCTGTTGCTGCACCTAGACTTTGGAATGAACTTCCTTTACTAGTTTGCTCTGCTAAAATACAAATTATTTTCTGGAAGAAATTGAAAACGCATTTGTTTGTCCAGGTGTTTCCGACTTGAATCCTCGGTGATCCGGTTGGCCCAGACGACAAACACAAACGGTTTTGGAACTATGAGTCGGGTTACGATTGTGTTTGTCGCGCTTCTAAACTCGGATTACCAAATATTTAGGCGCTTCTGAAGTTTATTATAATTATTATTAGTAATATTATTATTAGTATTATTATTCAAATAAAGCAGAAAGAGCTAACTAAGACATTTATGATAGTTTCAAATTGAAAAACCCCTTTGGTCTCCATGGTTTATGCAAAAAGTAATTCAGCGCTTTGAGGGTTAATCTATTTTCAGTGAATCATTAATACTGACCACATTGATATTGTTGGGATTCACATTCCAATGGGTAGCGTGGGATAACAATTAATTAATCATTCAATAGAGCTGCCTAAATGGCTGTAATGCGTACAAAAATTAAGCTGAGTTGTGTTCACCAAGACTGTAATATATAGTACTATCGCACAGTATAACTTATTATTATGAAAAATAAAGCTGTCGATCATTAGCCTAATTATACAGCAACCAATAAAGTAGCATATTACCATGATTACCTTAATAATGACTTGACATACTCATTGTCTTATAAGCGTAATATCGTGTGGAGCATCCATGACTGAGAGGTAGCGTGCTCAGGCCTCAGACCAGCGAGGCTCAAATTCTGGAGGACAGTGTCATGTTATTTACCTGTTAGTTTACCCTGTATGTACACAATCTTTGCATAAATCTCAATGATTCTCAGACTCAGTGCAGTGATCTTCACTATGAGACTTATATCGGTATCAGCCCATACCGCACTCTATAGCGGTAGTTTGTAATGCAATGTAAGGCAGTTATGTCATGTGTGATTTGGTTGTGTGAGAGAATACAAACGTTGCTCATTTTTCAATGTTCAATGAATGAGGTGTGAGCCTTCAGGCGAACACCTTATTCATGGAGTGCAGTATTTTCCCATATCGCACTCAAATGAACATCGTTTGCATATCTTACTCGGTGATTATGAGAATCACTACATCAATAACATGTATTCATACCAGCTAAACTTGTCTCCCTTGCCAACCAGCCTCATAACCCGTCAATCTTACCAAACAGGCTCATAACCTGTCTCTCTTGCCGAACAGACTCATAACCTGTATCTCTTGCCGAACAGACTCATAACCTGTCTCTCTTGCGAACAGACTCATGCCCTGTCTCCCTTGCCGAACAGACCCATAACCCGTCAATCTTGCCAAACAGAATCATAACCTGTCTCTCTTGCCAAACAGATTCATAAACTGTATCTCTTGCAAAACAGACTCATAACCTGTCTCTCTTGCGAACAGACTCATGCCCTGTCTCCCTTGCCGAACAGACCCATAACCCGTCAATCTTGCCAAACAGAATCATAACCTGTCTCTCTTGCCAAACAGATTCATAAACTGTATCTCTTGCAAAACAGACTCATAACCTGTCTCTCTTGCGAACAGACTCATGCCCTGTCTCCCTTGCCGAACAGACCCATAACCCGTCAATCTTGCCAAACAGAATCATAACCTGTCTCTCTTGCCAAACAGATTCATAAACTGTATCTCTTGCAAAACAGACTCATAACCTGTCTCTCTTGCGAACAGACTCATGCCCTGTCTCCCTTGCCGAACAGACCCATAACCCGTCAATCTTGCCAAACAGAATCATAACCTGTCTCTCTTGCCAAACAGATTCATAAACTGTATCTCTTGCAAAACAGACTCATAACCTGTCTCTCTTGCGAACAGACTCATGCCCTGTCTCCCTTGCCGAACAGACCCATAACCCGTCAATCTTGCCAAACAGAATCATAACCTGTCTCTCTTGCCAAACAGAATCATAACCTGTCTCTCTTGCCGAACAGACTCATAATCTGTATCTCTTGCCGAACAGACCCATAACCCGTCAATCTTGCCAAACAGAATCATAACCTGTCTCTCTTGCCGAACAGACTCATAACCTGTCTCTCTTGCAAAACAGACTCATAACCCGTCTATATTGCCAAACAGACTCATAATCTGTACATCCTGCCAAACAGACTTATAAACTGTATCTCTTACAAAACAGACTCATAACCTGTATCGCTTGCCAAACAGACTCATAACCTGTCTCTCTTACA
Organism: Flabesymbios commensalis; assembly: GCA_964017125.1. Lineage (NCBI taxonomy): Eukaryota > Metazoa > Annelida > Polychaeta > Terebellida > Flabelligeridae > Flabesymbios > Flabesymbios commensalis. The sequence continues at coordinate 27,921,214 of OZ024904.1, read as the reverse complement.
AAACAGACTCATATGACCAAACAATTACTTAGATATACTGCATAATACTATGCTACTAGAGAAAAAAACCCATAAGATTCATGTTATAAGCGAGTTGATTCAACAGTGTGTATATGACAGCGAAAGTTCCCCATGTCAACTCGAGTAATTGTTATCTTGCTTCCACTTACACCTCTGTCAATTTAGTGATCAGAAAGACTGATAAAGGGGCGATCATGGAGGAGTTTGTTTAAAGCTGCCCACCATTACTAGATTACCACGCTCAGGCTGACAGCCAGTGATTACAGGCAGGTGTGAGAAGACATGCCAAGAATATAAAAAAAATCATCTTCAAACAGTAATAACTGATAAGTGACGCTAAGTGACGAGTTGTTAGAATGACGCTTCTAGACACCATCACATTAATACAACTACATGCCTGTCACATCAAAGTCGTCAGGTGGTCTGGATTCAGTATAATTTACCAACTCTAAGCATATGACTCTGTGAAAATGGTAAATATAGTTTTGTTCACAAAATAAATTGCAAAAATACAACTACCGACAGACAGATGTTTTATTGACACAAATACCAATCATCACTGACTTATTCGTCATATATATTATGTAGATGTATATACAAGATTGTTACTACTGTACATAATTCGATGGCCAAGTCTGATCAGAGAAGATGAAATAACTCGCCACATCCTTTATAAATACCACCAGGAAGACACCAGGTGTGATTATGGGTACTTAAACACGTACACTGTCTTTGAACTCCGTGAGGCTGCTCTAATAAATCTTCAACCACGAAATATGTTCTTGTTTTAACAAGTTAAAACAAATATGCTTGGTTAGGGCATTTATCCTTTTTGCACCGACATCAGTTGTTTTAACAGAGTCGCACATATATTTTGTTTATTTCTACATTATCTTGTAGTTTTTGAAAGTATTATGTACTATGCGCACTACAGTGACGGCATATTATATTTAGCAGAATTAATTATATCTTTTAATCATTTAAATTCAATCTGATTAAGTATGGTTTAATAAATAGGTAGACATACCAATATTCTATAAATTTTAAATTTTTAAATGAAGAACAATCGCGTAATTATATACACACAGCTCTTTGGCAAGATGCATCAAATACATGCCTTATTCAAAGTATTCTTCGTCAGAATATGTGACTTAAGCGACGATAATTTGTAAATAATGAAGTTGTAGCTGAGCTTTGGATCAAGTTGATTGATCTGTTAGTAGATGTCAGCACAGGTCAGACTCTGATGTAAGATTGTCTTAACGTTGAACCAATGTTACGGTCTCATGGTGTTGGGATAACAATGGCTAGACCATACTCTCTGTCGTCAGTAAAGCCCTACTCTGGACCATGGAACTGGTACCTGTGCGTTTTGAGACGGAGGTAGTTTGAGGGAGCTTATAATAATTGTGAAGTCAGACATTCTAGCCCTGGATATTATGTAGATGGATGAGAGTTGATGACATCTGGTCACACAAGGCTCGTCTGTCATATTAACATTCTACATTCTATATCTGACTTATCTTGCCAAAAAAAAGTGTGTCCTGTGAATATGTGTAAGCCAGCTGATGATTTTCTTATAATTATACCGGTCTGGATATAAAAACAAAACATCCATATCTCTATTTCTAAAGTATGTCTGATGATAGATGATGCTGTTAATATTTGATAAATACGTTGATCCTATGATTAACAAGGATCGTAGAGCAGGATGCTGGTAGCCTCAGCCAGGACAAGGTGTGTGTGTGAGTGGAGAAGGAGTCCTCCACACCACGGCGCCACGGCTCCCACCATACCACTGGGACCCAAATAGATATTGTCAACCCCTAATACGAACAAATTCCCTTCAAAGCGGCATTAGATGGCAAATTAAAACAGAACAAACGAGCAGTTGAAAAGCCTGGCACTGACAGTGTGTGGCTGGCATGCCACTGGGACATGTCCCTGCCATGGCGGGGAGCGGGGACAGGAGTTAACCAGGAACCCCAAGCCAACACATTCACCCACGGCCACACAACAACAATACATTCTCATCAGCGCATGTCATCCCGACACAACTGGATACAAAGCGGACTCGCTAGTCTGCCTCCCAGGACTCTAAAGGAATCAAAAAACACTTTTTCATTCGTCCACACTGGCTGGCTGTCTGGTTTTCAGAGCAGAGCAGATATCCACAGTTACTAGCAGGATCTGGTTTAGACAGCCCGGATCCATCGCCATGCCACCCAGGACAACGCTATCATTACCAACTCTATAACCAAACATTATATTATAATAGACGTGAAACCTGACAGATGTATCAAAAACTCACATACTTGGCTCTGTGTTCTTCTTCTTTATTCATGAAATAACTTTAGGCATTGTAAAAGGAACAAATGAATTTGGCTTTAGGACATTTTCATGTATAGTTAGGTAAAATTGAGCCAGATCAAGCTCTCTAGGGAGACGAAGCAACTTTAATATAACGGAGTCAGTGAGCATTCAATAAAAAATAATAAATTAGCCTAATGTTGGCATCACGCAACCTGAAAGTGGATAGGCGATCTGCGAGCAGTCGCGGTCAAAATTTAAAACAACTGACGAGTAAACATTAAAAGATGTTGACAAAATTGTTCACAAAACACTACACCAATGCAACAGAATATAACCTTTTAGAACTTCTTGTATTTTTATTTTCAATCCCCTCACCTTTTCAACTTCGAAGCAAAAGAAATCAATGGAAGCTATTTTGAGCTGAATGAGTATCAGATTTGTTGGTTAACGATGCCATAGTGTATAAACATAGTACATATTTCGACAAAGAGAAATATTTTTTGTTAATAAGTTCCCAAATATACGGTATAGTCTTCGGCTGTTGTTGTTTTTATGGTACTCCCTTTGTACACGAAACATATATTTCACCACAAATAAAAAATACTTTGATTCAGTTAGACTGCGGTTGTTTGCCACCCAGGACTACTACCACCAGATGGTTTTCTATGTAATTTGATATAGGTTTAATTGAGGATAACAAGACACGCTAACTACACGAAATCAGCGAGGGCGCACACATCAAAGGCCGGGTACTAGTGAACTGTCAGTTAACTACAAGCAGCACTTTACCAGTAGATCATTTTGATATTTGCCTCAGGAGAATTGACCACCCAGATGACAGTGGTGGTAATGGCAACAGTACTTTGACAAGTGATTGCGCCTCCTTCTTGACTAGTAGCCCCTCCCCTGCCATACCCACAATGCCGTGCAATACCCCAGATTCTGGGGGGTCCATGTCAACTGACATAGACCCAGCCCATTCACATTCTATCAACCCTGATTTATTTCTCCGAAAATAGTTTCTAAATGAATGAGCATTCTCTGCAAAGGAAAAATGTCGTATTTTACTGGAGTGTACATCGACTTATGCATAGAAACCAGATTAAATAACCTTCATCAAAGTTTCTGTGTATGTTATAATAATCCAGCAAACACAAGACGTTGACCCAATATTAGATTAACCCTTTAACCGCCAACTTATTCAATTTGAATTTTCACCCACTTGAAGTTGTGTCTCGCGATCCACAACTTCAAGTGAGTGAAAATTATTCAGATTTGACAAAATGGAGGTCACCTCTTTTCAAATCTTGCTGGATGATGCCACATTTTATCTTAATTATATTTAAAATGTGATACTTAATGTGCTAATAAAAAAATTAAAACCCGAATATATGCGGCACCGGCGTTAAAGGGTCTACGACGGTGGCCCAATATTAAGCCCACATTGGGTAAGCGTCTCGTGTTTGCTGCGAAAATACAAAATCGTTATTTCTAGCATTTCGTTGCAGAGTATATGTGGTGTTGTTGATCGTCTGGTGACTTGATTAGAGTCATACTTCAGCCTTTTTCATCTCGTCTTCTCCGTGGTACAGCAGCTGTGTCCACGTGGGTAGCCCGGTGGTACTAAAGTTGGGAATTCAGGTGATAGAGGGGCAGAGGGAGGTGCCTTTGGGGAGGTACTCTGTGCGGGTCAACATGTATACTGCGCAGTAAATGTCACATATAAATCTGCACGCCTCCTCGCGCGGTTACTTATCAAAAAGACGCCGTTTAAAGTAGCCACTGTAAGAGCCAGGCGGCGCTTTGATGTCATACCGCGAAGATGGCCGTAAGGTCAGAAATTTCTCGAAGTGTTTTCTGTGGCGAAATTCGACACAATAATCCACAGAGCACTTCTCATAGCTCCAAGAATAATTTGAATGTCCAATAATAAGAATGTCTAGACCTCTAATCTCTAATAATACAAAGGTTTAATTTAGTGAGCTGATATACGGTTTGATATGAATAGTGACTGGTACATTCACTGTAATCATTTACTGTAAATTAATCGTGATGAAGGTTATGGGCAAGATGGTGGTATGACGCTGGATAATTAGGTGCTGTCAACATGTCAGACTGAAATAACTAACAGAACAGTGACGATAAATAGGAGAAGTGGTATAAAATATGAACTAATTAGGATTTATGTACTCTGATATGATGCTATGTACATATAGATAAGTGCGATATGAGTTTGGAAATTCAAATAAACACAAACGCCCAAATACCTCAACGGACGCATGCACGCACCCATCCACCCACACACGCACGCACACGTACACGTATATTATTGTCACGCACCCACGTACGTACGCACGCACAAAAAATAACCATAAGCAAAGGGTCGGTTCAAATTTCAAGTATTTTCAATGATATCAAAGTTTCGTATCGCTCACTCTGTGTCTCATGATCACATCGTCAGCTGTATTATGTAATAGAGGGTGTTCATATTATAGACTTGAAATGGTTCATTTGTGTGAATATGCATATCTAGATTAAAAGCTGCTCACAAAGAAAACAATAATTTATTTATCTTCTGAGAGACAAGCCCTATTAATTGTTTAAAAAATGTCAATCATATTGTTATCGTCTGTGAAGGTGTAACCATAGATCTGGTCAGAATGACTACTCATAGAACTATTATTTAACTGCATAGAAAGCTAACAAGTCTACTCGTGTGACAAGGTGTCGATAAAATATGCTTAGAAAGTTAATCATTTTAAATGGTCATTCTTTACATGAAAGCCAAACATTTCAATTTCGCAGACAGCCAACCATTCATTATCTACACAAAAAAGACAATCATTCAGTGTGCAGGATGTCGACCAGAATAAAACCATTTTAACTGGTTAAAATGATCACTATAGGCTCCGAAGGTGAACCATTTTATTAGCTCAGAATGTAATTATCTTATTACCATTACTAATTTACATCGGCTAAAAATGTAAACGTTGCTTACAGATTGAAAAACCAAGCATCCATTATATTTCATTAAATTCAGAAAGTCAACCTGCCAAGAAAATACAATTTTGTCTAGAAAGCCTACCTCTGCTGAGCAACAAGTTCACTATCATTATCTTCTCATCAGAATGTCAGTCATTGCATCTACCACAGCTAACTCTATGCGTATAGCTGGTTATTATTTCTATGCAGAAAGTCAGCAAATATATATCCAAATTGTAAAACATTATTATCCGCCAAGAAAGTCAGCCACATCTGTCCAGAAAGTAATTTTATCCGACAAGCAGTAAATTCAACCATTATATCTATCCAGGAAGTCAACCTGTTTACATGAATAAAATGTCGGCTGGCTATATTACATCTGTCCACAAAGTCAACCATTATATTTGCCCAGAAAATAACCATTATCTCCGGCCAGCAAGCTAACCATTCTGTCTGCTCAGAACGTCAACCATTTTCTCCGTTCACAACGGCAATTATTTTAACTGTTTAGAAAACAAACCATGACGTGTGGCCAGATAATGAAGAATTATATCTGTCATTGTATCAACTGCTTTATATGTCAAAAAATAAAACATTTATAACCATTTATCTGTCCAGAAAGTCTACCATTATCTCCAACCACAAAGTCAACCTTTCTTTTTATCCGTAAAGTCAACTATTATAATTATCTGCGCAAAAAGTAAACCATTTTATCTATTCAGAAAATCGATAATTATATTTGCCCAGAAGGTCGACCATTATATCTACTCACAAAGGCAAATATGTCATCTGTTTAGAAAATCAACCATCACTTCTGATCAGAAAATGAAGCATGATATCTGCTAAGATAATCATCCATTCAGAAAGATCACAGAGAAGCAGTTTAGAATGAGTATAGCCTATCATACCAGAATAGATATATTTATAGATATAGATATAGATTATAGATATATTTATACATTGAAATCGTAGGTCGTCCAGGATATAGACCCATGTCAAGTATTCTGCTGATTAGCGTTCATGTACTTCCAGGTAACAAATACCATCTTCAACCGTCTCAATGGCATCGACTTAGACATTTTTTTCAATGGCCTTATAGCTGGCAGCTAGTGGGAGAATAAATTTCTGGATTTGTTGAGCAAAAGACAATACCTGATTACTTTCCAAATTAGAAGTTACGGCTCTTTTCCTTTGCACATCAAAATGTACTAAAAACAAACAACTCTGTTCGAAAAGAGCTTGTACTTCTGATGTCTCACGATGGAGCCATATTGTCACACAACTTTTAGTTGGTGAGTCAGGCAGTCTGCTTCAGGACAGAAGAGGCCATCTATCTCTAAAAGGAGGACGGCTGACAAATCGGCCACCTTTCTGGTCGTCCTCAGCCGAGTCGTCCCCAGTCTCACCTCGTACCGTACTCTCACGGGAAGCAGGCGCCTGGCAGTGTGGACTGGTTAACTGGTGATGACAAGGTGCTAAAACACATCACACCACGAGAAGACGTAACAATACACACACCTCAATAACAAATACCATCCCAAGCTAGATATATCCTCTCATAGGAGCTAAAGGATCATATAATTATGACACTCATTCAAGTGGCAGATAGGGTGATATATCTGTGAGATAGTTACAATGAGAGATATATGCACATTTCTAGACATACACCACTTGAAGGGGAGAAAAACTTGTAGGAATGAAAAGGAAAAGCTACTCTTTTCGCAACAACGACTATTTGCTTGGAATGTCACAGAATTTTCCAATGGGTGTTTCAAAGTGTGAGAAATTTTTCGATTGAAATAGACATAAAATAAAACAATATTTTTTTTAACCTTTTCACTACCATACATGACGGAAATTTCCGTCGTCATTCGTCAATGAACTTAACCATAAAATAGAACAAATTTTCGTCAAATATATACCACATTTATGTATTTTTCGTCATTTGAAGCTGGAAATTGCGTTAGCAATTCCAGCTCCAAATGACGAAAAATAGAACTCGTACACCAGTATATGGATCCTGGCATGCACCCCGGCCTGGAAGTCAAAGGGTTAAATGCTTCAGGATATGATTGATAACTATATAAATTTGAATTCTATCTTGAAGAAAACCAGTGTCGTGCAAAGTCATAAAGGCAGCAACCGCTAACTTTTCAAGTGGGCGCTTACCGGCTTACTGCATCTTGGCTTTGCACATCAGAGTAATATGGAATACAAAGAGTGGGTGGCAGTTATTATCAGCCTAGTCATTGTTATGTAAATAGATGCGGCGGTTATGCAGGGCCCATCTACGACAAATTGTTCATGTCAGATGTGCGTGAAACCTCTCTGGTATCACGTGATCCCCCAGGGTGGTTATGGGTGATGTTTCTAATTTCCGTTCCGTCACTTCCGTCATAACTTAGTCCTGGACCACGCCACTAGATGGCGTGGGCCTACTATTAGAAAGACAGCGTGTTGGCTGTGTTTCCAAGACGGAATTGAGATATACAATTATGAAAAGTAGCTGTATGTATCGCATATCACTCCTTTTAAGGAGATCGCAACAGGCTAACAAAGATACATGTACTTATCTTATGACGTCAAATTTATACATGTAGTTTATTTTATTACATGTTTCCGTCACTCAAACCAAGCAGGTAGTATACATGTAACATAATGAGTTAGCCATGATTAATGACACGTAGGTAGTAATGAACCAGAATAAATTAATGGTAGAGGGATCATTCTTAGTCACGGTGATCAATGGTGGGTGTTGAACGTGAAATTAAAGCCTGGTCTAACGTCTATACCATTGGCCAAGCTATGAACCGGCGTTAAACCAGAAGTGTAGAGATCTAAGACGAGGTAGAATCATTACGTGTGAGCGCGTGACACTCAGATACGGCGACGTGTGGTTGACCGCCGCTGACCAGCGGTCGCCACCCACAGGGCCCCTCCGCCCTCTAACAAAAACCTGCCGGGAATCCCGTTAAATTAGTGAGGTGTGCGTGGACAGTTTGTGACCTGTGCGGCCTCCGACAACCAGGTCCTATTGATCCAGACGTTATTAGCATGTTGGCTAGGTGGCAGGGCCGCCACTTGGCAGTCCGTGGCGCCCTCCCGTGTCACCTTTTACCTCCACCTTCCGGCAGTAAGACAAAGCAGGTCAACTGGGCACTGCCCTAACTCGTCACTATTAAACACGAAACGTTGATCCAATGTTGATTTGAGGCTGGGCCAGCGTCGGAGACGCTGGCCCAACCTCAAATCAACATTGGGTCGACGTCTCGTGTTTTTTAACTCAAAACTGCCGTTTTCTGTTTTGTGGAATTCTTGTTTCGGGCCAACAGAGAGGTCGCGTTCCGGGGTAGACTGGGGGATGTTTGTCAGTCAGTGTACGCCCTGGTTTACGGGGGATGCACCTGAGGGTCATCTGTAAAGGTAGAGGGACTGCAGGACTGTCTCCATAAATAACACAGGCCGGGCACTAACACCCAGTGCAGTCCATGACCACCATATTTTGCGGGCAACCCCACCCTAACCTCTGATTCTACCCCATATATCACCACCAGGCTGACAAACAAGGTCAAGTCTCCTCTAATCATATGCTGCGTGGAAACACTACGCTTTTAATTAAATAACTCAAAACTACATAACATTCAAAGCATATACGAGATTGCAAATGATCACATTTCTTGATGATTCAGGTGCCCCCAATCTTCAGGTTGGGTTAATTACTTTTTTCTATTACAATAATAAAAGCGCTTCGGAAATTTCATTAACAATTACGCAATCTTCGCATTTCTATTTGCAGCTGTAGGCCTATATTTAACCTAAATAAATTCATTTTGGGTGAATGTGTTGTATACTCAACTTTGTCAAATGTATCACACACTATTTTGTCATATGTATCACTCTAATCACAATGAATTAATAGACATGCAACATACATTGTCAGTATTGTTAGCAAAATATCCCGTGAATTGCGAAATTCTGCGTAGGCATAAAGGTTATATTTGTTCAGATGTCTTGGGATATGTTCCTGTTCTTCGTCATTACTTTTAAAGAGGAATGCAGATAATTTAAAAAAAAAGCCAGCTGGATTTGTCAGCCGCAGTTATGAATGAGCGATTAGCGTGACATATCTTATGACAGATGTGCGATGCAGGTCATTTGCAGACAAGGCGCTTTTAATGATGTTTTGCTTCAAAATGTTAATACGCTTCTGGAAAAAACGTTCAATTACAGTTTAATCAATGCGGATAAAAGAAGCAATAGATAAAATCAGGTATATACACGCATTAGAGTCAACACTTTGGTGTAGGGCCTAAACAATATATTTTGCTGATCAAAATGTGTCAATGTGATAGTTATTTCCCAATTCCAGGACTACAGTGTTCACAGTTCCGCGGCCCTCGCACTTCACTTACTAATAATTAGCACGCCTTCTCATGACCCCCACATAAATCATGAGGCGCACTGGATGACGCTAACATTGACGTGTGGCTTTGTTAAACAGTTTGGTGTTGCCAACACGACCACATCGATCAGGCATATGTCTACGAGTACATCCGATGAACTGAATGCCACCGCAGGTACAACCTCCCTACATGAACTCTAACACTCATTAATATATCATCACATTCTCATAATTACACTTCACAAACAACTGCTTAGGTGTGGAAGATTAGCAGCCAAAAGCGGTAATGGATTTTTTCAAAAACAGTGTATTTCCATATTAATGGCATAAATGTTTAAATTAACTTAGGATGTCTCTTGATTAAACCTTACATTATTTACTGTTGATTTATGATTGCAAGGTTGCTGTTAATAGCACCCGTCATTGCTCCCTGTAACACCTCGACATTTCATTCTCATATAAAACAATACTCCCAACAATCCAACCAACACGATCCATTCATCCCATGTTGATGTAATATGTTGGGCCAGCGCCACAAACAATAGGTTAACTTTAAAACAACATAATATCACCAATGTGTCTTGTTGTCGTGGTAATCTTCTTTTATTATTTGCATATTTAACTGTCCCTTCTGACTTCACCCAACACTATTTGAATTAATTTTGATTTTAAGGGTGTGCAATATATTACAATTCTTAATGCTCTTGATACATCCAGCCTTGGTCCAGGAAATTGTTTTATGTAATGCTATTCTGGTTCTTTCAAAAACTAAATTTACCTAGTGCATTAACTGTAGTTGAATTTTACTTTTCTTTTAACCCTTTAACCGCCGGTGCCATAAATATTGTTTTTTTCACTCAATTATTACCACATTCAGTACCGCCTTTTAAGCATGTTAAAGCCATAATGTGACATCAATCAGCACGATTTTAAAAGAGTTGGCCTCCATTTTGTCAAATCTGAATAATTTTTACTCACTTGAAGTTGTGGATCGCGTCAGCGAGACACAACTTCACGTGGGCGAAAATTCAGATTGAATAATTTGGCAGTTAAAGGGTTAACAATAAAAGTTAAAATCCAATAACTGTTGTTAGTTTCAGGTTTGTCACAACCTTGACTAAATGGGTGGTGAACTTAAATATAATAATCACAATATGTATGCAGAAGAAAATAATGCCACAAAATATATACCCTTTACTATATTCAGCAACGTTGCATTGATTGTAGGCTTATATTTCTTGACGCTGCAATGAGTCATGGCCTAAACCAAACATGATAATGCGTTTATTATATAACATATTGCTGTGCTATAGCAAATTTTATGAACAATATTAATGATACATACAATGATGACATCGCAAGGCTCTGACACAGTGACCTCCATTTTTAAATGTAATAGTTCCAATACGACTACAAGTTAACGTATGGCCTAGTTTTCATGGGCACTTGAAATATTCGTCTCAGTTTCATGGCATCCGAGTTTTTTGGCAATCAGCGCGGGTGTCGTTTTTACACAGCTGGCTGTGTAAACAAAATGGCGGTCAGTGTGACTGGGCCTCGCGCAGTAAATGACGCCCAGTCATACCGGGTAAATGATACAATGGAATAGCGTGTAAATTCTCTCCCCAAGGTGTAAACCCAGCATGAAAACCCTATAATCACCCTTCTCATGAGAACAAAATGTCGACCCAGCCTATAAACCCTATAATTACCCTCTGATGATAACAAGATATCGATCCAGAATACAAACCCTATAATCACCCTCTCATGAGAACAATATATCGGCTCATCAAATAAACCTTATAATCACCCTCTCATGAGAACAAGATATCGATCCAGCATACAAGCCCTACAGTCAACCTCTCATGAGAACATGATATCGATCCAGCATATAAACCCTATAGTCAACCTCTCATGAGAACATGATATCGATCCAACATATAAACCCTATAGTCAACCTCTCATGAGAACATGATATCGATCCCACATATAAACCCTATAGTCAACCTCTCATGAGAACATGATATCGATCCATCATACAAACCCTATAGTCAACCTCTCGTGAGAACAAGATATCGATCCATCATACAAACCCTACAATCACCCTCTCATTAGAACAAGATGTCAGCCCATCAAATAAACCTTATAATCACCCTCTCATGAGAACAAGATATCGATCCAGCATACAAACCCTATAGTCAATCTCTCATGAGAACAGGATATCGATCCAGCATACAAACCATATAGTCAACCTCTCATGAGAACATGATATCGACCCAGCATATACACCCTATAGTCAACCTCTCATGAGAACATGATATCGATCCAACATATAAACCCTATAATCAACCTCTCATGAGAACAAGATATCGATCCATTATACAAACCCTATAATCACCCTCTCATGAGAACAAGATGTCGGCCCATCAAATAAACCTTATAATCACCCTCTCATGAGAACAAGATATCGATCCAGCATACAAACCCTATAGTCAACCTCTCATGAGAACAGGATATCGATCCAGCATATACACCCTATAGTCAACCTCTCATGAGAACATGATATCGATCCAACATATAAACCCTATAATCAACCTCTCATGAGAACAAGATATCGATCCATCATACAAACCCTATAATCACCCTCTCATGAGAACAAGATGTCGGCCCATCAAATAAACCCTATAATCAACCTCTCATGAGAACATGATATCGATCCAGCATATAAACCCTATAATCACCCTGTCATGAGAACAATATATCGACCCAGCATATAAACCTTATAATCACCCTCTGATCAGAACGAAATATCGACCGACCCAGCATATGAACCGTATGATCACCCTTTCACGAGAACAATATATCGACCCAGCATATACACCCTATAATAAACCTATAATGAGAACATGATATCGATCCAGCATATAATCACCCTCTCATGAGACAAAGATATCGACCCAGCATGTTAACCTTATAATCACCCCCTCACTCTCATGAGAACAAGATATAGACCCAGCATATAAACCCTATAATCACCCTCTCATGAGAACAATATATCGACCCAGCGTATAAATCCTATAAGCAACCTCTAATGAGAATATGATATCTATCCACCTCATAATCACCCTCTCATGAGACAAAGATATCGACCCAGCATGTCAACCCTATAATCACCCTCTCACTCTCATGAGAACAAGATATCGACCCAGCATGTCAACCCTATAATCACCCACACATGAGAACAATATTTCGACAAAGCATATAAATACTATAATCACCCTCTCATGAGAACAAGATGTCGACCCATCATATAAACCCTATAATCACCCTCCCGTGAGAACAAGATATCGATCCAACAAATAAACCCCATAATCACCCTCTCATGAGACCAAGATATCGACCCAGCATATAAACCCTGTAATCACCCTCTCATCAGAACGAGATATCGACCCAGCACTTAAACCCTATAATCACCCTCTCATGAGAACAAGACATCGATCCAGCACGTGAACCCTATAATCACCCTCTCATAAGAACAAGATATCGACCCAGCATATAAACACTATAATCACCCTCTCATAAGAACAAGATATCGATCCAACATATAAACACTATAATCACCCTCTCATGAGAACATGATATCGACCCAGCATATAAACCCTATACTAACACTCTCATGAGAATAAGATAATGGCATATCATGCAAACCCTATAATCACCCTGTCCTGAGAATAAGATAATGGCCCATCATGCAAACCCTATAATCACCCTGTCCTGAGTAAAGGATAATGGCACATCATATGCAAATTATACAATTACCCTGTCCTGAGAATAAGATAATGGCACATCATGCAGACCCTATAATCACCCTCTCGTGAGAATAAGATAATGGCACATCATGAAAACCCTATAATCACCCTGTCCTGAGAATAAGATAACGGCACATCATGCAAACCCTATAATCACCCTCTCATGAGCATGTAATCACTTGCTCTTTAGCACAATGTCACGATCCAGCATATGAACCTTATTATATCCTTTGAACAGCTGCTCCAAGGTGTTTGTATAGCATATGAACCCTATGATCACCCTCTCGTGGGACCAATTAAGGTGTTGACCAAGTATTTAATGTCACCCATAAAATCACTCTGTTGCCTCTCATGAGCCAAAAATGCTGACTTGGCATGCAAAGCGTATGATCAGCCTCTGAAATCGAGTTGTTGACCCAGTATGTATACCCTAAATCAATCTTCTCTGACCGTAGTTTTTGGCCCATTATTATACTCCAATCACCCTTTCACGCAACATGTATAACACCAGAATCAGCCTCTCACGAGCCCAAGGTATAGACACAGTATATGAACCCCTTTCATGAAACCAAGGTCAGTTGACCCGGCATCTGAGCCCCACAATCACCCTTTCATAAGACCAAGATGTTGACCCAGCATGTGAACCCTAGAAACACCCTCTCACAACCAAGCAATGGAAACACTGTAGGCATAATCACCTGCTCAGATCTTGAGCAGGGCTGAACTCACTGACTTCGGTTGAAAGATGAACCAATCCATCGCAAATTTATGCTTCTGACTTATTGACATTAATCTGAGCACAGTCATCTCTTCGTGGAGGTCAAGTATCAATCGGTTAAAGTAGGTAACTGAGTGAAGAGAGTGATGGAAGTGATGTGGTAGGGATGGGGCTAGGATGGGGCTATATGGTGGTGACAGGTGTTAACTGCTCTCCACACCACCTGGTAGCCCTGGCTCGTTTGCTCCATCACTTGGTGGCGCGTTGTGTCACACCCCTCACAATATGACATGGCGACCACTCTGTCATCCGCTGAGGGGTGCGGATAGAATATCCCTTGTCTGCAAACCCTGCACTATTGATCCGGTCCAAGGGATAACTGTCTGATAAATGTGTTTTATACGCACCTAATGGGCCACCCTGGCTACCCCATGACGTGCCCGCACCCCTGATTTATCATCACGCCGGGTATTGTGGATTGGCCGGAGTTGTGACTATCTCTCATTGTGAAGTGCAGGCCAGATCCCGACGTCACCCCAGCCCGGTCCTCTACTCCTCCATGCCAGCGATCCTGACAATCCCGACACCCCCCCCCCCGCTGTGCGCACGAGACGTTCACCCAATGCTGTTGTAATGCTGGGCCAGCGTCTGCGACCCTGGCCCGGCATTACATCAGCATTAGGTGAACGTCTCGTGTTTGCCGGACCACCCCCGATCCAGAAATTGAATATCACGCATTGTGATTTATGGTCACATTTATCTGAGTGCGGTTGCATAAAAGCCTTATTAAGCACATGCATATATGGTCATTTGTCTTGGGCAACGCAAAGGGCCACCCAGAAAACGAGGGCTGCTGGCACAACGCTCTCCCAGCGCGATACCAAGCTGGCCCAACGTTAAACCCGCGGTTTGTGGATGCAGGGTAGCCCTATGAACAGCGTGATCTATCTGCTAGCAAACCAATTTTGCCGCGGAAGCGCCGCGCGGCACAACGGCAAAATATATCGGGCCGGTCGCCCGGGCCAAATGTAATCACTGCTTTGTGACTGTGTTGTGCCGCCAGCTAATGTCTGCCGCCAATTGCTGCTAAATGATTTAAGGGCCAGTTGTAATATTGTGTAAGATGATAAAGTGGTCATTGCTTCACCAGAGATGACTGGCTGGATCTCCAGGAATCAACCTCTCTCTTCGCACTGACACCAGACCTGGTATGCATTTCATCTTAAAATATGACCTTAGCTGCTTGCCATACCATTGATGGTCACAAGGGCAGCAAGTGTATATAGCATGTTTTTTTCAAGATGTCCCATTGGTATAACGCATTGAAATAAATCCGCTACATTAGTGGCGCAAAGTGCCTTAGTACAAAAGGGGTTCTTCGCAAAAAGAAACCTTTAAAATGTAGTAATCAAACCATTTCATTCAGCAAGATCACTCGCACCAAGACTATCTACAACTTTGCTCCTTCTAATTAAGGTCATTGAGTTACGGGACAGAGGAGTGAGATGCTTATCTACAAAGATCTCAATACTAATATTAACGGTGTGCATTATACATAAATCGGCAAATGAAGGACGATGACAAAGATACTTGATCCTTATAACATTCTAACAATAAATGGGAGTCGTTCATCAGTTCCAAAGCAGGGGTAAAACCAACCAGGCAGTGACTGTGAACCATGGAGCACGTGGCACAATGCCGGTCGTTGGCAGAGTCGCCCATAAACTATTGAAGTTGAAGCCTTTTAATACGGGGCAAATCCAGGGCTTACAAGGCAGTAATACCGGGCCGCGCTATCTTGCGCCACTGTGACAAAACTGTTTCCCCTCGGCGTGGTATTCATCACTGAGACGCTCGTTTCTGGCGCGCTAATGAGACAGCACGAGGCGGGATGGCGGGACCTCGTCAATCCCCGCCCCAGGATCCAAACAGCATCTCACACACCCTACCAGAGGCGAAGCCTCGGGATTCACCACAGGCTGAAGGCCGGCCCGACGTCTACGACGCCGGCCGACATTCATCCAGTGCTGCAGCAGTTGATGAACAGATCCAGATTTGTGCTGTCCGATCACATTGACAATTTGATTTTGCTGCCGCCACGGAGGCCATGGATCCTGGTGGTGCAGGAGTCCCATTCACCCGTAAATCAGGACATTGTCTCCGTGCGGCAGACTCGATCCTTTAAAGATAGCCGTGGACGTCTCGCCAGGATCCAGAGATTGACTGGTACATTCACATCCCCATCCACCACCGCCACCATCCAGGTCCACATTGATAAATGACACACAATCAATTTACTGAGAGATAAGTAGCATGTTCCAAGAAAATCAGCGGGTAATGCCTGATCAAGATGCCTGCATGGTGGCATACACCATGTGTCCCCACTAAGATGCCTGGTGACATATACCAAATGTCCTCACTAAGATGCCTGGTGGCATATACCAAGTGTCCCCACTAAGATGCCTGGTGACATATACCAAATGTCCTCACTAAGATGCCTGGTGGCATACACCAAGTGTCCTGACTAAGATGCCTGGTGGCATACACCAAGTGTCCTCACTAAGATGCCTGGTGGCATACACCAAGTGTCCTCACTAAGATGCCTGGTGCCATACACCAAGCGTCCTAACTAAGAAGACTGGTGACATACACCAAGTGTCCTAACTAAGAAGACCGGTGGCATATACCATGTGTTCTCAGTAAGGTGCCTGGTGGCATACACCAAGTGTACTCACTAAGATGCCTGGTGGCATACACCAAGTGTCCTCACTAAGATGCCTGGTGGCATACACCAAGTGTCCCGACTAAGATGCCTGGTGACATACACCACGTGTACTCACTAAGATGCCTGGTGGCATACACCAACTGTCCTCACTAAGATGCCTGGTGGCATAACCAAGTGTCCTGACTAAGATGTCTGTGACATACACCAAGTGTACTCACTAAGATGCCTGTTGGCATACACCGAGTGTCCTGACTAAGATGCCTGGTGGCATACACCAAGTGTCCTCACTAAGATGCCTGGTGCCATACACCAAGTGTCCTAACTAAGAAGACTGGTGACATACACCAAGTGTCCTAACTAAGAAGACTGGTGACATATACCATGTGTCCTCACTACGGTGCCTGGTGGCATACACCAAATGTCCTCACTGAGATGACTGGTGGCATACACCAAGTGTCCTTACTAAGATGCCTGGTGGCATACACCAAGTGTCTTAGCTAAGATCCCTGGTGACATACACCGAGTGTCCTAACTAAGAAGACTGGTGGCATATACCATGTGTCCTCACTAAGATGCCTGGTGGCATTCACCAAGTGTCCTCACTAAGATGCCTGGTGGCATACACCAAGTGTCCTCACTAAGATGTCTGGTGGCATACACCAAGTGTCCTCACTAAGATGCCTGGTGGCATACACCAAGTGTCCTAACTAAGAAGACTGGTGGCATATACCATGTGTCCTCACTAAGATGCCTGGTGGCATACACCAAGTGTCCTCACTAAGATGCCTAGTGGTATATACCACGTGTCCTCACTAAGATGCCTGGTGGAATACGCCAAGTGTCCTCACTAAGAAGTCTGGTGGCATATACCAAATGTCTTCACTAAGAAGACTGGTGGCATACACCAAGTGTCCTCACTAAGATGCTTGGTGGCCTATACCAAGTGTCCTCACTAAGATGCCTGGTGGTATATACCACGTGTCCTCTTTAAATGCCTGGTGGCATATAAGATGCCTGGTGGCATACACCAAATGTCCTCACTAAGATGCCTGGTGACATACACCAAGTGTCCTGACTAAGATGCCTGGTGGCATACACCAAGTGTCCTCACTAAGATGCCTGGTGGCATACACCAAGTGTCCTCACTAAGATGTCTGGTGACATACACCAAGTGTCCTGACTAAGATGCTTGGTGGCATATACCAAGTGTCCTCACTAAGATGCCTGGTGACATACACCAAGTGTCCTCACTAAGATGTCTGGTGGCATACAC
Source organism: Flabesymbios commensalis (assembly GCA_964017125.1). NCBI lineage: Eukaryota > Metazoa > Annelida > Polychaeta > Terebellida > Flabelligeridae > Flabesymbios > Flabesymbios commensalis. Next base: position 27,902,971 of record OZ024904.1, on the reverse strand, counting down.
CAAGTGTCCTCACTAAGAAGCCTGGTGACATACACCAAGAGTCCTCACTAAGATACCTGGTGGCATACGCCAAGTGTCCTAACTAAGATGCCTGGTGACATACACCAAGTGTCCTCACTAAGATGCCTGGTGGCATACACCAAGTGTCCTTACTAAGATGCCTGGTGGCATACACCAAGTGTCTTAACTAAGATCCCTGGTGACATACACCAAGCGTCCTAACTAAGAAGACTGGTGGCATATACCATGTGTCCTCACTAAGATGCCTGGTGGCATACACCAAGTGTCCTCACTAAGATGCCTGGTGGCATACACCAAGTGTCATCACTAAGATGCCTGGTGGCATATACCATGTGTCCTCACTAAGATACCTGGTGGCATACGCCAAGTGTCCTAACTAAGATGCCTGGTGGCATACACCAAGTGTCCTCACTAAGATGCCTGGTGCCATACACCAAGTGTCCTAACTAAGAAGACCGGTGGCATATACCATGTGTCCTCACTAAGGTGCCTGGTGGCATACACCAAGTGTACTCACTAAGATGCCTGGTGGCATACACCAAGTGTCCTCACTAAGATGCCTGGTGGCATACACCAAGTGTCCTGACTAAGATGCCTGGTGACATACACCACGTGTACTCACTAAGATGCCTGGTGGCATACACCAACTGTCCTCACTAAGATGCCTGGTGGCATAACCAAGTGTCCTGACTAAGATGTCTGGTGACATACACCAAGTGTACTCACTAAGATGCCTGGTGGCATACACCAAGTGTCCTCACTAAGATGCCTAGTGGTATATACCACGTGTCCTCACTAAGATGCCTGGTGGAATACGCCAAGTGTCCTAACTAAGAAGACTGGTGGCATATACCATGTGTCCTCACTAAGATGCCTGGTGGCATACACCAAGTGTCCTCACTAAGATGCCTGGTGGCATACACCAAGTGTCCTCACTAAGATGCCTGGTGGCATATACCATGTGTCCTCACTAAGATACCTGGTGGCATACGCCAAGTGTCCTAACTAAGATGCCTGGTGGCATACACCAAGTGTCCTCACTAAGATGCCTGGTGCCATACACCAAGCGTCCTAACTAAGAAGACTGGTGACATACACCAAGTGTCCTAACTAAGAAGACCGGTGGCATATACCATGTGTCCTCACTAAGGTGCCTGGTGGCATACACCAAGTGTACTCACTAAGATGCCTGGTGGCATACACCAAGTGTCCTCACTAAGATGCCTGGTGGCATACACCAAGTGTCCTGACTAAGATGCCTGGTGACATACACCACGTGTACTCACTACGATGCCTGGTGGCATACACCAACTGTCCTCACTAAGATTCCTGGTGGCATAACCAAGTGTCCTGACTAAGATGTCTGGTGACATACACCAAGTGTACTCACTAAGATGCCTGGTGGAATACGCCAAGTGTCCTAACTAAGAAGACTGGTGGCATATACCATGTGTCCTCACTAAGATGCCTGGTGGCATACACCAAGTGTCCTCACTAAGATGCCTGGTGGCATACACCAAGTGTCCTCACTAAGATGCCTGGTGGCATATACCATGTGTCCTCACTAAGATACCTGGTGGCATACGCCAAGTGTCCTAACTAAGATGCCTGGTGGCATACACCAAGTGTCCTCACTAAGATGCCTGGTGCCATACACCAAGCGTCCTAACTAAGAAGACTGGTGACATACACCAAGAGTCCTAACTAAGAAGACCGGTGGCATATACCATGTGTCCTCACTAAGGTGCCTGGTGGCATACACCAAGTGTACTCACTAAGATGCCTGGTGGCATACACCAAGTGTCCTCACTAAGATGCCTGGTGGCATACACCAAGTGTCCTGACTAAGATGCCTGGTGACATACACCACGTGTACTCACTAAGATGCCTGGTGGCATACACCAACTGTCCTCACTAAGATGCCTGGTGGCATAACCAAGTGTCCTGACTAAGATGTCTGGTGACATACACCAAGTGTACTCACTAAGATGCCTGGTGGCATACACCAAGTGTCCTGACTAAGATGCCTGGTGGCATACACCAAGTGTCCTCACTAAGATGCCTGGTGCCATACACCAAGTGTCCTAACTAAGAAGACTGGTGACATACACCAAGTATCCTAACTAAGAAGACTGGTGACATATACCATGTGTCCTCACTAAGGTGCCTGGTGGCATACACCAAATGTCCTCACTGAGATGACTGGTGGCATACACCAAGTGTCCTTACTAAGATGTCTGGTGGCATACACCAAGTGTCTTAACTAAGATCCCTGGTGACATACACCGAGTGTCCTAACTAAGAAGACTGGTGGCACATACCATGTGTCCTCACTAAGATGCCTGGTGGCATTCACCAAGTGTCCTCACTAAGATGCCTGGTGGCATACACCAAGTGTCCTCACTAAGATGTCTGGTGGCATACACCAAGTGTCCTCACTAAGATGCCTGGTGGCATACACCAAGTGTCCTAACTAAGAAGACTGGTGGCATATACCATGTGTCCTCACTAAGATGCCTGGTGGCATACACCAAGTGTCCTCACTAAGATGCCTAGTGGTATATACCACGTGTCCTCACTAAGATGCCTGGTGGAATACGCCAAGTGTCCTCACTAAGATGCCTGGTGGCATAACCAAGTGTCCTGACTAAGATGTCTGGTGACATACACCAAGTGTACTCACTAAGATGCCTGTTGGCATACACCAAGTGTCCTGACTAAGATGCCTGGTGGCATACACCAAGTGTCCTCACTAAGATGCCTGGTGCCATACACCAAGTGTCCTAACTAAGAAGACTGGTGACATACACCAAGTGTCCTAACTAAGAAGACTGGTGACATATACCATGTGTCCTCACTAAGGTGCCTGGTGGCATACACCAAATGTCCTCACTGAGATGACTGGTGGCATACACCAAGTGTCCTTACTAAGATGCCTGGTGGCATACACCAAGTGTCTTAGCTAAGATCCCTGGTGACATACACCAAGTGTCCTAACTAAGAAGACTGGTGGCATATACCATGTGTCCTCACTAAGATGCCTGGTGGCATTCACCAAGTGTCCTCACTAAGATGCCTGGTGGCATACACCAAGTGTCCTCACTAAGATTTCTGGTGGCATACACCAAGTGTCCTTACTAAGATGCCTGGTGGCATACACCAAGTGTCCTAACTAAGAAGACTGGTGGCATATACCATGTGTCCTCACTAAGATGCCTGGTGGCATACACCAAGTGTCCTCACTAAGATGCCTAGTGGTATATACCACGTGTCCTCACTAAGATGCCTGGTGGAATACGCCAAGTGTCCTCACTAAGAAGTCTGGTGGCATATACCAAATGTCTTCACTAAGAAGACTGGTGGCATACATGTACACCAAGTGTCCTCACTAAGATGCTTGGTGGCCTATACCAAGTGTCCTCACTAAGATGCCTGGTGGTATATACCACGTGTCCTCTTTAAATGCCTGGTGGCATATAAGATGCCTGGTGGCATACACCAAATGTCCTCACTAAGATGCCTGGTGACATACACCAAGTGTCCTGACTAAGATGCCTGGTGGCATACACCAAGTGAACTCACTAAGATGCCTGGTGGCATACACCAAGTGTCCTCACTAAGATGTCTGGTGACATACACCAAGTGTCCTGACTAAGATGCTTGGTGGCATATACCAAGTGTCCTCACTAAGATGCCTGGTGACATACACCAAGTGTCCTCACTAAGATGTCTGGTGGCATACACCAAGTGTCCTCACTAAGATGCTTGGTGACATACACCAAGTGTCCTCACTGAGATGACTGGTGGCATACACCAAGTGTCCTTACTAAGATGCCTGGTGGCATACACCAAGTGTCTTAGCTAAGATCCCTGGTGACATACACCGAGTGTCCTAACTAAGAAGACTGGTGGCATATACCATGTGTCCTCACTAAGATGCCTGGTGGCATTCACCAAGTGTCCTCACTAAGATGTCTGGTGGCATACACCAAGTGTCCACACTAAGATTTCTGGTGGCATACACCAAGTGTCCTTACTAAGATGCCTGGTGGCATACACCAAGTGTCCTAACTAAGAAGACTGGTGGCATATACCATGTGTCCTCACTAAGATGCCTGGTGGCATACACCAAGTGTCCTCACTAAGATGCCTAGTGGTATATACCACGTGTCCTCACTAAGATGCCTGGTGGAATACGCCAAGTGTCCTCACTAAGAAGTCTGGTGGCATATACCAAATGTCTTCACTAAGAAGACTGGTGGCATACATGTACACCAAGTGTCCTCACTAAGATGCTTGGTGGCCTATACCAAGTGTCCTCACTAAGATGCCTGGTGGTATATACCACGTGTCCTCTTTAAATGCCTGGTGGCATATAAGATGCCTGGTGGCATACACCAAATGTCCTCACTAAGATGCCTGGTGACATACACCAAGTGTCCTGACTAAGATGCCTGGTGGCATACACCAAGTGTCCTCACTAAGATGCCTGGTGGCATACACCAAGTGTCCTCACTAAGATGTCTGGTGACATACACCAAGTGTCCTGACTAAGATGCTTGGTGGCATATACCAAGTGTCCTCACTAAGATGCCTGGTGACATACACCAAGTGTCCTCACTAAGATGTCTGGTGGCATACACCAAGTGTCCTCACTAAGATGCCTGGTGACATACACCAAGTGTCCTCACTAAGATACCTGGTGGCATACGCCAAGTGTCCTAACTAAGATACCTGGTGACATACACCAAGTGTCCTCACTAAGATGCCTGGTGGCATACACCAAGTGTCCTTACTAAGATGCCTGGTGGCATACACCAAGTGTCTTAACTAAGATCCCTGGTGACATACACTAAGCGTCCTAACTAAGAAGACTGGTGGCATATACCATGTGTCCTCACTAAGATGCCTGGTGGCATACACCAAGTGTCCTCACTAAGATGCCTGGTGGCATACACCAAGTGTCCTCACTAAGATGCCTGGTGGCATATACCATGTGTTCTCACTAAGATACCTGGTGGCATACGCCAAGTGTCCTAACTGAGATGCCTGGTGGCATACACCAAGTGTCCTCACTAAGATGCCTGGTGCCATACACCAAGCGTCCTAACTAAGAAGACTGGTGACATACACCAAGTGTCCTAACTAAGAAGACCGGTGGCATATACCATGTGTCCTCACTAAGGTGCCTGGTGGCATAACCAAGTGTCCTGACTAAGATGTCTGGTGACATACACCAAGTGTACTCACTAAGATGCCTGGTGGCATACACCAAGTGTCCTCACTAAGATGCCTAGTGGTATATACCACGTGTCCTCACTAAGATGCCTGGTGGAATACGCCAAGTGTCCTCACTAAGAAGTCTGGTGGCATATACCAAATGTCTTTACTAAGAAGACTGGTGGCATACACCAAGTGTCCTCACTAAGATGCTTGGTGGCCTATACCAAGTGTCCTCACTAAGATGCCTGGTGGTATATACCACGTGTCCTCTTTAAATGCCTGGTGGCATATAAGATGCCTGGTGGCATACACCAAATGTCCTCACTAAGATGTCTGGTGACATACACCAAGTGTCCTGACTAAGATGCCTGGTGGCATACACCAAGTGTCCTCACTAAGATGCCTGGTGGCATACACCAAGTGTCCTCACTAAGATGTCTGGTGACATACACCAAGTGTCCTGACTAAGATGCTTGGTGGCATATACCAAGTGTCCTCACTAAGATGCCTGGTGACATACACCAAGTGTCCTCACTAAGATGTCTGGTGGCATACACCAAGTGTCCTCACTAAGATGCCTGGTGACATACACCAAGTGTCCTCACTAAGATACCTGTTGGCATACGCCAAGTGTCCTAACTAAGATGCCTGGTGACATACACCAAGTGTCCTCACTAAGATGCCTGGTGGCATACACCAAGTGTCCTTACTAAGATGCCTGGTGGCATACACCAAGTGTCTTAACTAAGATCCCTGGTGACATACACCAAGTGTCCTAACTAAGAAGACTGGTGGCATATACCATGTGTCCTCACTAAGATGCCTGGTGGCATACACCAAGTGTCCTCACTAAGATGCCTGGTGGCATACACCAAGTGTCCTCACTAAGATGCCTGGTGGCATATACCATGTGTCCTCACTAAGATACCTGGTGGCATACGCCAAGTGTCCTAACTAAGATGCCTGGTGGCATACACCAAGTGTCCTCACTAAGATGCCTGGTGCCATACACCAAGCGTCCTAACTAAGAAGACTGGTGACATACACCAAGTGTCCTAACTAAGAAGACCGGTGGCATATACCATGTGTCCTCACTAAGGTGCCTGGTGGCATACACCAAGTGTACTCACTAAGATGCCTGGTGGCATACACCAAGTGTCCTCACTAAGATGCCTGGTGGCATACACCAAGTGTCCTGACTAAGATGCCTGGTGACATACACCACGTGTACTCACTAAGATGCCTGGTGGCATACACCAACTGTCCTCACTAAGATGCCTGGTGGCATAACCAAGTGTCCTGACTAAGATGTCTGGTGACATACACCAAGTGTACTCACTAAGATGCCTGGTGGCATACACCAAGTGTCCTGACTAAGATGCCTGGTGGCATACACCAAGTGTCCTCACTAAGATGCCTGGTGCCATACACCAAGTGTCCTAACTAAGAAGACTGGTGACATACACCAAGTATCCTAACTAAGAAGACTGGTGACATATACCATGTGTCCTCACTAAGGTGCCTGGTGGCATACACCAACTGTCCTCACTAAGATGCCTGGTGGCATAACCAAGTGTCCTGACTAAGATGTCTGGTGACATACACCAAGTGTACTCACTAAGATGCCTGGTGGCATACACCAAGTGTCCTCACTAAGATGCCTAGTGGTATATACCACGTGTCCTCACTAAGATGCCTGGTGGAATACGCCAAGTGTCCTCACTAAGAAGTCTGGTGGCATATACCAAATGTCTTTACTAAGAAGACTGGTGGCATACACCAAGTGTCCTCACTAAGATGCTTGGTGGCCTATACCAAGTGTCCTCACTAAGATGCCTGGTGGTATATACCACGTGTCCTCTTTAAATGCCTGGTGGCATATAAGATGCCTGGTGGCATACACCAAATGTCCTCACTAAGATGTCTGGTGACATACACCAAGTGTCCTGACTAAGATGCCTGGTGGCATACACCAAGTGTCCTCACTAAGATGCCTGGTGGCATACACCAAGTGTCCTCACTAAGATGTCTGGTGACATACACCAAGTGTCCTGACTAAGATGCTTGGTGGCATATACCAAGTGTCCTCACTAAGATGCCTGGTGACATACACCAAGTGTCCTCACTAAGATGTCTGGTGGCATACACCAAGTGTCCTCACTAAGATGCCTGGTGACATACACCAAGTGTCCTCACTAAGATACCTGGTGGCATACGCCAAGTGTCCTAACTAAGATGCCTGGTGACATACACCAAGTGTCCTCACTAAGATGCCTGGTGGCATACACCAAGTGTCCTTACTAAGGTGCCTGGTGGCATACACCAAGTGTCTTAACTAAGATCCCTGGTGACATACACCAAGTGTCCTAACTAAGAAGACTGGTGGCATATACCATGTGTCCTCACTAAGATGCCTGGTGGCATACACCAAGTGTCCTCACTAAGATGCCTGGTGGCATACACCAAGTGTCCTCACTAAGATGCCTGGTGGCATATACCATGTGTCTTCACTAAGATACCTGGTGGCATACGCCAAGTGTCCTAACTAAGATGCCTGGTGGCATACACCAAGTGTCCTCACTAAGATGCCTGGTGCCATACACCAAGCGTCCTAACTAAGAAGACTGGTGACATACACCAAGTGTCCTAACTAAGAAGACCGGTGGCATATACCATGTGTCCTCACTAAGGTGCCTGGTGGCATACACCAAGTGTACTCACTAAGATGCCTGGTGGCATACACCAAGTGTCCTCACTAAGATGCCTGGTGGCATACACCAAGTGTCCTGACTAAGATGCCTGGTGACATACACCACGTGTACTCACTAAGATGCCTGGTGGCATACACCAACTGTACTCACTAAGATGCCTGGTGGCATAACCAAGTGTCCTGACTAAGATGTCTGGTGACATACACCAAGTGTACTCACTAAGATGCCTGGTGGCATACACCAAGTGTCCTGACTAAGATGCCTGGTGGCATACACCAAGTGTCCTCACTAAGATGCCTGGTGCCATACACCAAGTGTCCTAACTAAGAAGACTGGTGACATACACCAAGTATCCTAACTAAGAAGACTGGTGACATATACCATGTGTCCTCACTAAGGTGCCTGGTGGCATACACCAAATGTCCTCACTGATATGACTGGTGGCATACACCAAGTGTCCTTACTAAGATGCCTGGTGGCATACACCAAGTGTCTTAACTAAGATCCCTGGTGACATACACCGAGTGTCCTAACTAAGAAGACTGGTGGCATATACCATGTGTCCTCACTAAGATGCCTGGTGGCATTCACCAAGTGTCCTCACTAAGATGCCTGGTGGCATACACCAAGTGTCCTCACTAAGATGTCTGGTGGCATACACCAAGTGTCCTCACTAAGATGCCTGGTGGCATACACCAAGTGTCCTAACTAAGAAGACTGGTGGCATATACCATGTGTCCTCACTAAGATGCCTGGTGGCATACACCAAGTGTCCTCACTAAGATGCCTAGTGGTATATACCACGTGTCCTCACTAAGATGCCTGGTGGAATACGCCAAGTGTCCTCACTAAGATGTCTGGTGGCATATACCAAATGTCTCCACTAAGAAGACTGGTGGCATACACCAAGTGTCCTCACTAAGATGCTTGGTGGCCTATACCAAGTGTCCTCACTAAGATGCCTGGTGGTATATACCACGTGTCCTCTTTAAATGCCTGGTGGCATATAAGATGCCTGGTGGCATACACCAAATGTCCTCACTAAGATGTCTGGTGACATACACCAAGTGTCCTGACTAAGATGCCTGGTGGCATACACCAAGTGTCCTCACTAAGATGCCTGGTGACATACACCAAGTGTCCTCACTAAGATGTCTGGTGGCATACACCAAGTGTCTTAACTAAGATCCCTGGTGACATACACCAAGTGTCCTAACTAAGAAGACTGGTGGCATATACCATGTGTCCTCACTAAGATGCCTGGTGGCATACACCAAGTGTCCTCACTAAGATGCCTGGTGGCATACACCAAGTGTCCTCACTAAGATGCCTGGTGGCATACACCAAGTGTCCTCACTATGATGCCTGGTGGCATATACCATGTGTCCTCACTAAGATACCTGATGGCATACGCCAAGTGTCCTAACTAAGATGCCTGGTGACATACACTAAGTGTCCTAACTAAGAAGACTGGTGGCATATACCATGTGTCCTCACTAAGATGCCTGGTGGCATACACCAAGTGTCCTCACTAAGATGCCTGGTGGCATACACCAAGTGTCCTCACTAAGATGCCTAGTGGCATACACCAAGTGTCCTCACTTGACGAGGTGAACACCATCAATTATCGGGCCTTACGGTAAAATCAGACTATAACTATAACCTAATAACTACAATTTCGATTAAAACTCTACAGTCCTTTTTGGGGCATTTTCATGTATGTAAAGACAGTAGCCAGAAGACATAAACAGCAATCCTAAGAAAAATTGTGTTGTTCTTTAAAATAACTTATTATACTGTTTTCCTAATTTCTATACTGCCCGCCTACCTCATGACTGTCATACTGGTAATGAAGATTTACAATTACTGATGACTAGGGGAGATCGGCCCCTACAGTATGACCATGCTGAAGTATATGTAGGCTATGTATTTTCTTTGGGATCATTTTTTTTCAGTTTGGTCGCCATGACCACATATCTTAGACCTGACTGCCGCCCTTATCAAATTATATAACTTGTACAGTGCCATACATGTCGCTAAAATATCCTAACGTCCTTAGTCCGCAGACGCATAACAAGGTAACTTGACTTGTCACTTCTGCCGCCACCATGCGGGCGGGCACACGCCTTGCTTACACCCTTTCTAATGTAGTTAGTGGTGCGGCTTGTCCTACCTGATGAGGTGTGAGACTTATGACAGCGGTGCATTTTGAAGCCGTGACGAGGTATCACAGTCAATCTGCCGGGCCACCAGGATCTGTCCACAGCAATCAACTCGCCAGGATCATGCCCCACTCCACGCTGATCCAGAGACACCCACCCAGGGGCAGACAGAAATGAGCAGCGACAGGTAGATGGTGCTGGTAATATCAGGCAAATTAAAGGCTTTTAAGGAGGTGTCATAAACAAAGTGGGCAATCCAGCAGAGATGGCGGCCTGGAATTAGGCCTGGCGGGCAGTCAGGTGAAGGGGGGATTGATTCGGGCAGGTGAGTCCGCTAGTGAGTCCGCTACTAGCCGGCAACAATCCTTGCATGCATGTACATGCATTCCTTTTCTATTTTATTTTTATCTACACATGGGGCATACCATTTGAGAAGTATCATTGTGACGCAAACACTTTCCTAATTACACAAGTATTTATTATTTTGTTGATAAATCGAGTTTGTGAACACATGACTGGATTCACCAGGAGTCTGGATGATAAATGTGGGATACAGCAGATCTGTGTCGGAGGAGATCATACAGCCAATAATTCATGATCAGCATCACTGACAGATTCTATAAAAAAGTAACTATCTTCTATCTGGTGTTCCTACTAAGTGGATATAACAAATTGACGTTTTATTCTTCGTGATCATTCGGATTTTCTGTACAATTCTCCTTGACATTTATCGTAAGCAGAATTCATTATAAACGTCAGAATATAGAGCTTTGGGTTTTAATTGCCTTAATGCTCGGTGGTAACATAATATATAAGGTGTTCATAAGCGATCACGTTACTGGCCTATCTATTACTTTTCGAATCGTGGTATCCAATCGAGGAAACAATGCATATCTAATGTTTTCTTTGTGCTATTTGATCACACCAATTAATTAATCTATTTGGTCATTATCCAAAGAAAAGGTATAAATTATCCAGACGTTAAGTGAGATTCTACACTATTGTTCTCAGTAAACTGTGTCCTGTTATACATCTTATACATAGATTAAATCTCGTTATACACAGGGTTCAGGTAGAAATTAATTAAATGTCATGTCAACATATGTAAAGATAAATTAAATAAAAACATAAACTTGTGAAAGGTAAAGTCAGATTACAGAACAATGAGTATAGTTCTGATTAGATTAACCCTTCGGGTATCATACACACTTATGTACGTTATAACGCCTATAGAACATTTATATTTATCATGATTTAAAAGTTTTGTTTTATGGTTCTCAATAAATGGTGACATATAAACCATGGATTCAATTTTACAAAAACTATGATGACTGAGAATATATGTCACAATAAGTAGTGGGGCACTGACTTCACCACATATAATGCTTTGTGTCTGTGGAAGCCACTGCATACATCGGACAGAAATAACATACTACTTGCAAGCAGAAATGGGCAATTAGTATCTGATATTAAAATCACAACAAAAATCCATACTTAAGAGTCTGTTCCTAACTTTTGACTATTGTCATCTGAACATTCATCAACAAAACCTCAATGCAATGAAATTATAAAAGTAACTGAGATACCACAATACCATCAGATGTCAATGGGAGTCAAAGTGAGCAGGATCCTCTCCAAGGAATGTGGTCAATAATTGACTGATCGATTCGTCACAGCATTGTTTGAAAATGTAATTTATCTTTGGTCAGATTGCATTGTATAATAGTGGCGATTCAAGGACACATCCATCAACTTTCTGATCGCAATACCGGACTTGTAGGCCTACACTACGGCAACATATGGTCATGTGTTGATTTTTGAATTGTGACGAATGCTATTATTATTATTCCACCATCTGGTAAAATATCGATAGTGAAATAAAAGCAGAGTGTGATGTTCATGATTGTATGGATTATTGTTAGGTTATAGCCTATGTAGGCCTACGCAATAATGACGATAGAATCACTTTATAGAATAATATTTGTAGCAGCTGTACTAAAGCACCATATATAACACTATTATTCGTTCTTGGTTCTAGATTTTCGGCTTTCTACCGGGGTTGAGGATAAAAAAGCCAATACTTATCATTGTCCAACTGAAAAACACGCGTGGCCAATACATGAATATTAGTCGGGTATCAATGGCAAGTACTTGATTTTGCTTATGATGTTAATGTATGATATCTAGCAACGCGTTTCAGCCTGTTAAAAAGCATAATATTTCATCATGTGATGTGTTTTTCATCTGCTTAGTGCCTAAAATAATGCTATATTCTGTACACTTTGGTAATTTTTAGTCCTAAGTGTTTGGTTGGACGCCACTCAGTGACAACGTGTGGACAAGAATTGCAAAGATGATCTAACAAAATTTCAAGCTTTTATAAAGAAAATCTGCTTATTTATAAAAAATACTTATATATTTGACAGATCCATTGTAATATGCTGCATGTCATTATTGGGGAGTACATTTTTTTTATAGAAAACATGTAGATAGATGCTTATACATACAGCATTTCTCAGTCTTCGAAGAGTTACAATGTTTCGTAATCATTCCTGAACGGATGGAGAACAATGGTGAAATGTGTGCTCATCAGTAGCCTGGCCTCCTCAATTATATTCCGTGAGGCACATCACGTAGGGCATCAGTGGGTGGTATAGCCTCTAATATCTCATCTAGGCTTCCCTTCATGCAACTAATGCCCTGTACAGCACAAATTGGCTGACAAAAGGCCCTTGGGAGAGGACGCGGGATCGGAGTGGTGTCTTATGGTGCCCATGGGGGTGAGTCCAAGATGTGGTGACTCCCCTCCGCAGGGCTCAATGAAGCGAGCACGGACTGCAGGCCAGGCGGAACAGAGCCCCTGTCTGATCCCTGTTCAGCACTACACCCATCCCTTACCTAGAGATTCTGCACAGTCTTGATGCCACCCACAGACACCTAATCCTCCTATTGCTTGCCACCAATCTGCCTTGTTTCACGTGCCACAGGCAGACCTTGTGATAAAGATGCTGCACGGATGCTGTAAATCAGACGCAGGCTACGAATCCTTCCTTTATCCTTTCTCCCACTTCAAGCCTCCCAAGAGACAACTTCTCGCCCCATGTCACCCTCTTCACTATGTGGTACCACCAACACTCATTTATATGAACAGCAGACGGGGATGTTCCTTGCCATATCGCTTTGTTTTATTACTTTATTGATCAGACTTTGTTATGTTCTGGTATCTGTCATAGGTGGTCTCCAAATCCATATACTCAGACCTCAGACAGATCAGCCACTTTTGTTTATATTCTATTTGCTTCCAACTGCTCAGCTGTTGAGCAATAGGTAAAATATGGACAAGAAATGGAACACTTGGTGGATTATTCATAGTGTCGCATGACCATCTCTCCTTGCACAACCGACTGTGTTGTCCTTAGGTTTAACAGTTATATCACCATTTTACTATGTCAGAGGAGGATCATCTTGTGCAAGGAAATAATCATGTCAATTACATGCGACAGTGTTGCTCCATACTATCGACATGTTTTATTGTGTTTTGTAATTATATTATTAGCTAATTTATCATACATTTCGTGTTACGGGCACATGCTCATCATTAATGTTTTCTTCTCTATCTATCTATTTATCTACACTTATATTTATTAAAATGAATAATGAATTCATAAAGAATCAGAGGAAACGTAGGCCTACGTATAATAATAGAAAAATAAACTCTCGCATAGCGAATGTCTTTTCATTTTTAATCAGCTTTTGGATAGTTTCGTTATCTACAAATTCTCAACATGCCACCTTACACATATTTTTAAAGAGACTGAGATCGATCAGTAGCCTATTTTATTGTACGTTCAATTAATTCTCCATTCATATTTGCATATGTATTGGAAAACACATTCAGTATCGTGTACTCAACAATTAATTAGTAGGACAAATGACTGAGGAGGCAAGGCAAATCATTATTTAAAAATAAGGAAATATTTAATTAGCTGATTGATTAATCTGCATCAGTTTCTATCAATACATGTTCAGCTAAAGCGGTTTTGTCTACCATCATCATGCGATTAATCATTATAAAATATCTGATGTCATGAGCTAGAGCCAATGTCATATATCTGTTTTACATATATCAAATATAAATGTCGTGATGACTAACATTCCATGTGGGCGCGTGTGATTCTGCATACCATCGACTCGAAATTTTGTAATATTTGAAATGAAAACAAAATTAATTAAACAAAAAATGACTTTGATGGAACTATTGTCAAGAACAATTTTCAAATAATTATGCTATCTGAAAATGGACAAACGCATGACGTTTAAATAATTAATACTAATCAAGCCATAAAGACAACCTATGGTGTTGACAGATCAGATTATAATTGCCACGCTCGGAGAACATAATATGACGCAATGTAGTGGATAGCTTACCTCTAAAATACTGTTATTGCAGGGTTTTTGTTGTCACAAGGGTTTGTTTTTATGTAGGTTTTACATTCTTTCACCATTGTTAGAAAACTTTGTTTCTTACATCAGTCAGTATTGTGTCGCGGGATTCTGCTTCCCTTACTTACTTGCTGTTTTTATAAGACCTTCTTCTCTTACATTATTTCTCTTACATGATGACATCACAGGACGTTATTGTCCTACATTGCTTACTGCTGTTAGATTATTTTAGTGCCATATATTGTTTAATGTTGTCACATGGCTTTACTGCCTTACATTGTTTACTGTTGTTACATGGCTTTACTGCCTTACATTGTTTACATAACTGTTGTTACACGGATTTATTGCCTTACATTGTTTACTGTTATTACACGGATGTATTGCCTTACATTATTTACTCTTGCTACATGGATTTATTGCCTTACATTGTTTACTGTTGTTACATGGATTTATTGCCTTACATTATTTACTGTTGTTACATGGATTTATTGCCTTACATTGTTTACTGTTGTTACATGGATTTGTTGCCTTAACTTGTTTACTGTTGTTACATGGATGTATTGCTTTAAATTGTTTACTGTTGTTAAATGGATTTATTGCCTTACATTGTTTACTGTTGTTACAGGAATGTATTGCCTCACATTGTTTACTGTTGTTAAATGGATTTATTGTCTTACATTGTTTACTGTTGTTAAATGAATTTATTGCCTTACATTGCTTACTGTTGTTACACGGATTTATTGCCTTACATTGTTTACTGTTGTTACATGGATTTATTGGCTTGCATTGTTTACTGTTGTTACATGGATGTATTGCCTTACATTGTTTACTGTTGTTACATGGATTTATCGCCTTACATTGTTTACTGTTGTTACACAAATTTATTGCCTTACATTGTTTACTGTTGTTACATGGATTTATTGCCTTACATTGTTTACTGTTGTTACATGGATTTATCGCCTTACATTGTTTACTGTTGTTACACAAATTTATTGGCTTGCATTGTTTACTGTTGTTACATGGATTTATTGGCCTGCATTGTTTACTGTTGTTACATGGATTTATCGCCTTACATTGCTTACTGTTGTTACATGGATTTATTGCCTTACATTGTTTACTGTTGTTACATGGATTTATCGCCTTACATTGTTTACTGTTGTTACACAAATTCATTGCCTTACATTGTTTACTGTTGTTACATGGATTTATTGCCTTACGTTGTTTACTGTTGTTACATGGATTTATCGCCTTACATTGTTTACTGTTGTTACATGGATTTATCGCCTTACATTGCTTACTGTTGTTACATGGATTTATTGCCTTACATTGTTTACTGTTGTTACATGGATTTATCGCCTTACATTGCTTACTGTTGTTACACAAATTTATTGGCTTGCATTGTTTACTGTTGTTACATGGATTTATTGGTTTGCATTGTTTACTGTTGTTACATTCATTTATTGTCTTTCATTCTTTACTGTTGTCACATGGTTTTATTGTCTTATATTACTTACTGTTGTCACATGGCTTTACATCCTTACATTGTGTATTGTTGTCACATGGCCTTATCAAAACATCTATTATGTTTCTCGTACATTCTATTTTGTTTGTTGTTTGTTCAAGGTCGTTTATTAATTCCTGTTTTTAATTCCATTTGCTCCTTGTAGTATAGCTCCTTTTCCAGCGGATGAATAAATGAATG
Source organism: Flabesymbios commensalis (assembly GCA_964017125.1). NCBI lineage: Eukaryota > Metazoa > Annelida > Polychaeta > Terebellida > Flabelligeridae > Flabesymbios > Flabesymbios commensalis. The sequence continues at coordinate 27,886,709 of OZ024904.1, read as the reverse complement.
AATGTATGAATAAATAAATGAATGAATGAATGAATGAATGAATGAATGAATGAATGAATGAATGAATTAACGTGATGTCACTTTTCTCTGAACATAGGATTCGAACTTTCGAACACTGTCGAGCTCGCTATTGGTTATTGACGAGTGCTTCCCACAATATTGACTATTTACGCGTGCAAATAAAATAGAGAAAGAACCCTGAACTGGCGTGACAGGCGGTTGTGCTAACAACTACATAAACAGAGCAGAAGAAAACGTGTGATTGCTGCAGATCGAGTGGTCAAAGCCCGGCTGGACTGACTGGCTCAGCCGCTGTAAAGCGCGTGATAGCCCGCCAATAGCCCCGGGATAGCCCCGGGATTAGGCAGCACTCGCTCTCACCCCACCTTCATTTATAACGTGGCATTAACACGTGTCAGGCCGGCCTCTCAGACACATCAGGCTATCCATGTTTATTTAATTTGGCCAAACACGGCATTTGTACCAGATCCCGGCTCGCGTGTTATTTCATCTGCTTCAATTGATAATCATTTGCCCGTCGCTTTACTAGCAGCTCTGCAGGATCAGAGGAAAAGGCGAGGAAATAACAAAATGGAAAACACTTTTACTCTCACATGGTATTACTGGCATACACAAAAACCAAAGTGAAAAAGTGAACCAAAAAAGGCGGCGACCAAGGGTTGGAGTAATTTTGGGTCAATACCGCAGACGGTGGGTGAACGTTGTTGCAAAGTTTGGTCACCGTTTTATGTGTACTATGTAGTATCAAGAAAACATAACACTGTATGTATAGTATAGAGTAGGTTCTCATACTAAATTTTATTTACAGTATGCCGCAAATGTAACCATTGATAACGTAAATATAGGTTTATATAATGTGATCGCAATTACCTTTTTTCACTTCATTTGCAAAATTTGTATGGTTCTATATTAGGATAGATTAGATTATTAAAGCTCGGTACTCATTTGCTTGAAATGCAATGCCTAATGCAAGGGTTTTTCAGGGAATATTTAATACCAGTGTCTTTATGAATTGTATGTGCCACGAGAAAGTTGTTTTTATGGTTCATGGACAGTATACCAGCCGGGTTCGTAGAATCGCACACCACGTAACACAATTATTGCAGATTAATAAGTTTAAAGCATTTAGGAGTGATAACATTACTAATTATGCCAATTTAATGTCTATGTGGGCTCTAGTATTAACTGTGAATTATGTGACAGCAAACAATAAACTAAAGTATATCGTTTCACTCACATAGCAATTAGCAATGCAGATCACTTATGTTGTCACAAACCAGTAATAACCTCGTATATAACAGCCAGTCATGCAGGTCTCATATATATTAGATAGGAATCAAGACAATTAACATTCTCTGGACAATATCTCATCTATCACGTTTTATCACAAAAATACAGTGCGATTTAAATACTTGAAACCCATTATATTTGTTATCTGATATAACAGTAGACATACATGTGTTGTATTTTGCAAGAGACTTAAAAACCAAGTCACTGTGTATTACAGCATAAAGACCACTATATTGATCGGCAATAGTGGATCCTGGTACGACAATGGTTAATTGTCACTGATATGAGGGAAATAGATTTGTTCTGGTTAAACTTATGACATATTAGGGCAAGTATATAATAATTATATGCATAAATCAACCATTTAAGGACATGCTACCTGAAATACAAGTGTAAAACGAGTCAATCATTATTGATCTTACTTTGAGTCATATGACCGAACCCTTCTTTCAATAAAAACATATCTCAAGTACGAACGACACTTAACATTTGAAGCTCAAATTATTTTATTCCTAGATGTAAAATTATGTTTCTTTAAAAGATGCATATCGATTCTTACAAAAAGAGTTTTTTTGTAAATGTCTAATACCACTAATCATCAGATCAATTTACCAGAATATTGATATTAATAACCGTCCTTTTATTTAAAATACACATTTGCGTAGTTTTGATATTTGTATGTAATTATTCCCACAATGTTTATTTAAACAGGAAAACTAAAATTTAGAAGAAAACATATTCTTTATATGTATTATTTCTATGAAACACATTGTCTATGAAAACTAGGAGGGAAACATGTATGGTTTCGCCTAATAACCTAACAACACAATAAATCCGCCCAACATTGACGCTGACGCTGGCCCATCATTGAACCGATAGAAAATAAAATGATCATGAATTTAGTCAAAAAATTATACCAAGAACTTTAAAATATTGATTACTAAGTGTGTATGTCTACATAATCATGCTCATCACAAGAATATGGTGCAAAATGAAAAGCAGCATCTGCAAAATCAGTTACATGAATGATGAAATATGGCAGATATACAGTAATTATGATAGATTTTAGGAGAACCCCAGCGGTGAAACTGATTGATGAGAAAGTTAAGGAGAAAGATGTCAGATGACGACGCTGGTTGATGACGTCACGCCGGCCGGGCGGCCATTTTGTCGTTGGCTGCGGGATGAGTGGGTTGACATGTGACCAGACAATAGCCGGGTGCCATAGAGACAGCCTGGTTCACAGTCCCACAGGAGGCGCTGCTTCTGTCACTTCCTGTTTCTGACTATCACTCCCTCGGACGTCTACAGTAAATACCCGCAGTCTCACTGGACAGGGGTGTAGGCATATCCTAGCAGACACGGCACGTTGATCCAGTGTTCATTGGTTAATGTTGGCGCTGCGTCGCGGACAGTGGATCAATATTTACCCAACACTGGGTTTAATGTTTCGTGTTTGCTAGACCGGGATTCACAAAAAAATAAATAAACTTTCGAAGAATGGTTAGTAAAAAAATAATATTTATAGTATTTAAAACACATGGCCTAATGTAGGCCTACCATGCATAGATATGGATTTACGCTATATTAGTTTTGAGAAATTCGCATTTTGTAACGCAAAATTCGTCAAAATGCCTGTTATTTACAGTATATGTGAGTCTGGGCTCTGGAGGGAGGGTGTAGCTGTGCCTGTCGGCCTGGTTGGGAGTTGTTGGTAGATGGGTCCGCGGGACCAGAAGGCAGAAGAAGAGATCCCGGTGCCGCGGGATCTTGCTGGCAAACCCGGAGTGACAAGCGGGCGGGGGCCTCGGCGTCGGCGGCCCACAACAGTCATATGTAGTTTGCCAGCACATAGATCATCGTGTCGTGTAATATCATCTGGCCATGCAAATGTGACAGCCGCCATTACCAGTAGTGATGTACGAGGCCCAGAGCCTCGCTGTGTGCTCCGCTCGGATTAACCTCCGCCCTCACACAAATAGCTCAATTTTGGGAGGAATCCCCGCGTCGTGCTGTGTGAACTAGGCGGCGAGAAGAGGCTAGGGCCAGGGCCATGCCCTAATTCTCTCTCTTCCCTGCTCAATGGACCATTCTGTTAGGCGGTATAGAGCGGCCGTTTTAAGGGGTACTTAAAGAGGTACTTGTTCTGGTGGTGTCATTGCTGGTGGAAACGCAGCAAGCGGATTACCTCCATGTCCTCTATATCTCAACGCACCCAACTGACACTCGTACATCGTCCCAAGGAATATATATTCCTTGATCGTCCGCATTATCTACATGATTGTAACAGTGAATAGTGTGGGCTTATTGTCACCAAGGAGGTGCCGGACAATAAACAGCTACTCCTTGTTGTCACTGGCCATAAGTGAACTACAGTATGTAATGTGAAACGATTGCGAGAGCGGAAAGTAAACCCTGGATCTCTCATATGGCAAACTATCGTTTTAACAATTGATCTTCAGATTACTTTAATTTAACCAGCGATATATTGTCCTTCTCATGGTTGAGATCGTGTATATGTTTGATTGTGTGTATACATACATGTATGTGTGTGCAAATTATGTCCATTTGTGAAAAACGAACACAAAAAATGAAGATGAATAAATAAATGGACAAAACGAAATTCTGACGGACGTAATTACGTAATAAAGAACATCAGCGAACGTGCAGCGGAGATATTAGTCAGACAACGACAGACCATAACACGAGCAATGACGAACACCAACGGATGATGGTTCGTTCTATCCCAGCAATCACAAAGCATTTTTATAACATTTGTACAATGTTGAACCAACGTCGAAGACGTTGGGCCAGCGTTGTACCAATGTTATAAAAATGTTTTGTGCTTGCTGGGATGTCCGTCGGACTTATCCGAACAAATGTGACTGAGCCACGAGCGAACGGATGAACGAACGAACAAACAAACAAACAAACAAATGTGTACGGACACCTGAAGTATTCGACCAGTCTACAGCCAGGTGATTAACTGATGGGCAGTAGTCCTACTATGTACATCCTTATCTCAATCATTTTCATCCATCATAAACTATTTGGCTTGGTCAGGCTGTTTAATATGTCAAGAACACATTATTTATGTTCATTTGGATCTCGAAAGCTTGTTAAAGAATGTTTTTTTCTCTTAAAGATGATGATAAATCAAAAATATCAAAATAGTCTAGTCATTGATTATTTTCATTTCAATAAATTTGAGCTGCGAATGTATCAAAATCAAAAACAAATTATAAACGAGCACTTTCACTAGGTCTAGGTCACTAAATTAAGACCCCACACAGATAGATCCAGTAGATGAATCAATGAATGAATGAATAAATGAATAATTAATTAATTTTTTTATTTATTTATTTACTGATTGATTGATTGATTGATTGATTGATTGATTGATTGATTGATTGATTGATTGATTGATTGATTGATTTATTGATTGATTGATTGATTGATTGATTGATTGATTGATTGATTGATTGATTGATTGATTGATTGATTGATTGATTGATTGATTGATTGATTGATTGATTGATTGATTGATTGATTGATTGATTGATTGATTGATTGATTGATTGATTGATTGATTGATTGATTGATTGATTGATTGATTGATTGATTGTGAATAAAGAATGAATGAATGAATGAATGAATGAATAAATAAATGAATGAATGAATGAAGGAAATAATGAAGGGAAGAAAAAGAAAGGAATGCGTGGCGAGTTATGTAGATTGTAATATAATAGACAGTGATTTTTGTTGAATAATCCAGGAATTCGAAGTTAAGTAGCCCACCACTTTAGCGAGCTGTCATGTACTAGTACACAGTTGTATTTCGTTTACTATATTATCAGCTGATTTTAGTGGTGATCCAGATTTATCCAGCTGTTGATTTTATCGAGCTTTATGTTAACTGAATAGTCGATTCAATTATACATTTATTTTCAGATTATATTTATCTTCAGAGCATAATTTGTATAATAGTTATATTGTCCTATAAGGAGTCGTGTTAAAACATCTTGTAGAATTCTTATAGATAAAGTTTAAAATCAAAATGTCATGAGCAATGTTGTAGGGCTACTCATTTTCGGATCAATGCTTGATATGGTGATTGGGGTAGATTATGTGTGCGCATTCTATAATTTAGCCTATTGTTCCCAATATCAAAGCTTCTGATACTGGTATATTGTGTTCATTGTAAATATTTATCTGTACACCTGTATATTAATAGACATCTGTAGGCGGTAGGTGTCTACATAATGTACACTTATGCATAATGTATATCATTATAGAACTGAGAGTGAAGACAAATAGAGCCGCAGTTGCTTCAATAATGAGCCAACGTCTGAGACATTGGCGCATTACCGGGTCAGTATATCTGCAGGAGTCCAGGGGATATATCCACGTCAGAAAGCAGCGCATCGATCCCGTTGTGATTAGACAAATACCACATAGGCAGGCGTCAAACCGTGTGCATAATGTATGGCCTGCAGCATGAAACATTCACAGCCAGTCAGTCGTGGTGCTAATTCTGGGCTGGATGGTATTGGTCCCCAGCCAGAAACAGGTATGGTACCAGTAAAGTGTGTGTGTGCAGGACCCATATAGCACCGGGGAGAACGAGACATTAAACCACCCGTTAACTACCAACATACCACTGGTATCTCCTGGCTACATGGAAGTGTAATCACTGGTAAACTCTTGCTGTAGCTGTATAAATCCTAGGTCACTCTAGGGCATAACGTGGAAAGTGTAAATGCTGACGCTATTCAAAAGAGAGGAAAACAGGGTTAATCTGAAAAGCAACATGTTCAAATAATAAATAAAAATAAACTTCTGGTCACCCATATATTTGATCTATTATTGTTAAGGTTTGCTCATTTAGATCTCTCTATATAAATATATAGGACCATGCAGTAGAAGGGTTTAAAAGAACTCCGCGCCTGCCCATAAGTAACACATCACAGAGATGTGGAGTCAGAGGGTTCAGTGTTTTTGCTGCATAAAAGGACGTAATCACTTTGGCCGGAATTAATTAGAAGCCACCTAGAAGAAGCCGATCAAGGGAACACCCTCAATTCTAGTCCGTCATTGTTCTCTGATAAGTGAGAGGATGGCGTGCCTTCTCAGTATTATACGCCTCCGTCCTCAACTCTACTGACACACGGACTGATCAGGTGGACATAGATTAACATGCATATGCTACCATAGGACCCAAGACTTCAGACACATAACTACACCAGGTAGACGTGTAGAGATTTACCTCTACTAGCATAGAGCACAAGTCTACTGACATATAGACACAACAGGTAGACACGTAATAATGCACCTCTACTATCATAGTGCACAAGTCTACTGGCACATAACTACACCAGGTAGACATGTACAAATGTACCTCTACTATCATAGTGCACAAGTCTACTGCCACATGGCTACACCAGGTAGACATGCACAAATGTACCTCTACTCTCATAGAGCTCAAATCTATTGACAAATAGCTACACCAGATAGGAATGTACAAAATGTACCTCTACTGTCATAGAGCTCAAGTCTACTGCTACATAGCTAAACCAGGTGGACATGTACACATGCACCTCTACTATCATAGTGCACAAGTCTACTGCCACATAACTACACCAGGTAGACATGTACAAATGTACCTCTACTATCATAGTGCACAAGTCTACTGCCACATGGCTACACCAGGTAGACATGTACAAATGTACCTCTACTCTCATAGAGCTCAAATCTATTGACAAATAGCTACACCAGATAGGAATGAACAAAATGTACCTCTACTGTCATAGAGCTCAAGTCCACTGCCACATAGCTAAACCAGGTGGACATGTACAAATGCACCTCTACTATCATAGTGCCCAAGTCTATTGACACATAGGTACACCAGGTAGACATGTACAAATGTACCTCTACTATCATAGAGCACAAGTCTATTGACACATAGCTACACCAGATAGACATATACTAATGTACCTCTACTCTCATAGAGCTCAAATCTATTGACAAATAGCTACACCAGATAGGAATGTACAAAATGTAGAGCACAAGTCTACTGCCACATAGCTAAACCAGGTAGACATGTACAAATGCACCTCTACTATCATAGTGCACAAGTCTATTGACACATAGACACACCAGATAGACATATAAAAATGTACCTCTACTATCATAGTGCACAAGTCTACTGCCACATAGGCACACCAGGTAGACATGTACAAATGCACCTCTACTATCATAGTGCACAAGTCTCTTGACACATAGCTACACCAGGTAGACATGTACGAAGGTACGTCTACTATCATAGAGCTTAAGTCTATTGACACATAGCTACGCCAGGTAGACACGTAAAAATGTACCTCTGCTCTCATAGTGCACAAGTCTGACACATAGCTACACCAGATAGACATATACTAATGTACCTCTACTCGCATAGAGCTCAAGTCAATTGACACATAGCTACACCAGATACTAATGTACCTCTACTATCATAGTGCACAAGTCTGCCGACATAGCTACACCAGGTAGACATGTACAAATGTACCTCTACTATGATAGAGCTTAAGTCTATTGACACATAGCTACACCAGATAGGAATACACAAATGTACCTCTACTATCATATTGCACAAGTTTATTGACACATAGCTACACCAGATATACATGTACAAATGTACCTCTACTCTCATAGTGCACAAGTCTATTGACACATAGCTACACCAGATAGACATGTACAAATGTACCTCTACTATCATGGAGCTCAAGTCTATTGACACATAGCTACACCAGATAGACATATACTAATGTATTACTATCATAGTGCACAAGTCTGCTGACATAGCTACACCAGGTAGACATGTACAAATGTACCTCTACTATCATAGTATACAAGTCTATTGACACACAGCTACACCAGGTAGACATGTACAAATGTACCTCTACTATCATAGTGCACAAGTCTATTGACACATAGCTACACCAGATAGACATGTACAAATGTACCTCTACTATCATAGAGCACAAGTCTATTGACACATAGCTACACCAGATAGACATGTACAAATGTACCTCTACTATCATGGAGCTCAAGTCTATTGACGCATAGCTACACCAGATAGACATATACTAATGTACTACTATCATAGTGCACAAGTCTGCTGACATAGCTACACCAGGTAGACATGTACAAATGTACCTCTACTATCATAGTATACAAGTCTATTGACACACAGCTACACCAGGTAGACATGTACAAATGTACCTCTACTCTCATAGTGCACAAGTCTATTGACACATAGCTACACCAGATAGACATGTACAAATGTACCTCTACTATCATAGAGCTCAAGTCTATTGACACATAGATATACCAGATAGACATGTACAAATGTACCTCTACTATCATAGAGCTCAAGTCTATTGACACATAGCTACACCAGATAGGAATGTACAAATGTACCTCTACTATCATAGTGCACAAGTCTATTGACACATAGCTACACCAGATAGACATGTACAAATGTACCTCTACTCTCATAGAGCTCAAGTCTATTGACAAATAGCTATACCAGATAGACATGTACAAATGTACCTCTACTATCATAGAGCACAAATCTGCTGACATAGCTACACCAGGTAGACATGTACAAATGTACCGCTACAGTCATAGAGCTCAAGTCTAATGTGTTAGCGACCATTAGGTTTTAATGGTGGTCTCCTGACATTACTCTGTTTGTAATAATTTGTTCTGCGAAATGTTGGTATTTATATGTCAAATAAACTTACTGAAGTTGAACTTGGCATGCAGACACACCGGGTAGACATACGTATAGGATGAAATGAAATGAATGGGGTTTTAGGCTACCTTTGTGCACATATAGGCTAAACTGGGCCAGGAGAACCTCCCGAGGATGGTGATCTACTATCACAGTAATCAAGTCTACTAACACATAGCTACACCAGGAAGACATGTAAAGAAAACCCTGATAGAGCTCAAGTCAAACTACAATATAGTCACACCAGTACAGGGGCCGGTTTCACCAACCGACTTAGGAAACATTGTGTCCTAACTATTAACAGGCGATCATGTCACAACCAATCAGTGAGCTTAAGACTGACTTAAATGTAGGGTGAATAAGTAGAGCCGGTTGGTGTGACTGCCCCCAAGTCTCAACCTATCAGTGAGCTAATTAAGACTGCGTAAGACTTTGATGAAACTTGCTCCTGGTAGACATTTACCTTTTGAATGCTATCATAAATATCACGTATACTGAGTACTGACACAGAGTCATACAGCGTGGACATGATTGTAAAGATTTACCTGTGTTGTCATAGAAAATATAGGTGACATAGGAGAAAATCAGATATATTGTGATGGATATTCTATATTACGTAACTCTATAGGCCTAAGTAACATGATTGTTTTACATGACGTTTGTGGTATATGCTTTCTCTAGAAAGTAAGGTAGGTATAATGGTATGCATACGAGTGACTCACGACGCATTATAGTAACCAATAACAATACTCAGTGTCCATTTTTGTGATAAGTATTAATGCATGTTTTAAAAAAAAAAAGTTTTTTATTTAGTTTGCTCTGATATTAGTAGGTACTAGTTTTGAGATTAGCTATGCCGTCATTGTTCACCATTTCATCTTCATTGGCTTATAATTGCATTCGTTAGTATTGGCATATCGTGTGATGGCATGACAAACAAGACCTGAAGATGAACGCATAATTTGTTTGACAATTTGAGTGGTAATTAATTCTATTTGAGTGGTAATTAATTCTTGTCAAGAGGCGAGTTAAAAACCATTGTCAAATTGAAAGCACCCAAAGAAGAGACAGAAGGACCAACTCAAAAAAGAGACCAGCTGCTATAAAGCGTTGACCGAGCACTCACCTAATGTTGGGCCAGCTTTTCAGATGCTGGGCCATTATTGAGCCTTGTTTCAGTTTTTCCATGCCGTGCCGTGTGGTAGGGAAGGGCAGGAGGCTGGACTGGATGCGGTATCTCTATTCACGGCATGGACCAGTTCATCCCGTCAATAGACAGGGAGGATCAGCGTCAAGAGGGTTTAATAGAAGTAGGAAGAGAACAGGATTAGCGGGTGGACGGCTGTAGGAGTCCCGCACAAGTGGATTGGAGTGGACATGGGAGTGGTTCAGCACTGGCACGCGAGAAGTGGTGCGGCAGTAATCCTCTTGACCAGCTGGTCATCTCAGATGACCATCAGTTGACCACCACTGCTGACCGCTCTCTGATTTTTTCGCGCTTCATTGTCTGTTCTTGTGGTGATCATCTCCAATGGCAAGAGATAATAAATAACGTATTGTTCTTGTGGTGAAATTACATCAAGCAAGAGTTGATAATATGAGTGTTATATGCCTATATATCCATGTATGCTAAAATTGTAATGGCTGGTCCCCTATATGAATGTGTAAAAAATACCGGTTTTTGCATAAATAAACGAAATATCTCAAACTTGATTAATGCTATACTTTTCGTGACATTAAAACATATCGTGCAGTACATTGAGACATATGCTAAATACACGCGTCATTCTGAACTATCGAGCTCATAATGCAGACTATATTGTGTTATTGTGTTGTCATAACATTCTAAGTTACCGTTTGACAGGCTGGTGTATTAATAATTGTCGTTAATGTAGACGGTGAGTTGCCTCCCATGACAACGTGGTTCTCATTAAGCTTTGTCCACACTTCATTAGGCTGTATGCATTTTGATGTGCTACACATTTGGCGCCTGGCAGACACAAGCCTGCCAATCACGTGACTCTGACGTGTTGTCACGTGTTACCAGTCAAACCACACGTGACCGGACATTGTACGTCATGTGACTACACATTAACTGATTTATCTGTCCACCATGACAATCAAACAATTTAAAATTTGTGAACATGTGCAAACCAAATTATTTCCAGTAAATTTTTTATTTACATTTAAAACTTCGATAATATTATAGCATTTTTGTTAAATAATACATTGTTTTAAAACAATACATGGTTATAATAATACATGTGTTTTATCATCGTAAGTCACAATGACAGTGTAGCTCTATATTAAAATTATACCAGTCATCAACAGAGTGGAACATCAATACTTTTGGCATGCTAGTTGTCAGAAAAAAATACAGGAACCGTTAAAATGAAGAATGCAGCATTTGCATGATACACGTGATGCGGAGTGGGGAGGAGGTGGGGTAACACAAATATACACTCATAACATGATGTATAATAATTATACTCAGCCTGTTTCCAGCACTTATCTACCTTGATATCTTGATAAGAACATGATCGATCATGGCATGTTAAATGATTATTAAACTTCGCGTGCTACAGCGGTGTACATATTTAAGTCCTGTTCATAATAAAAGGAAAATAACCAATCTAACGATTTCTACAGAAACCATTATATAACGATCTTCTCGTGTCATTGATAAGTTTGTTTAATTTATCACCATATCGCATTCTGAATTTCAAATTATGATGTTAAGAACATCACCATTCCATTCAGTATCGTAGGCCTATACATCTGATGGAGAACGATGAATAGACATTTGTCTCAGCCACATTTAGAAAATATACACCAATATAGGTCTACTTTTCTTAATCATGACGTCAGATATGCTTAAGCAGCTGGTCTACACTTTTGATTCAGTAGTGGTATCCGATCCTATCGGCTTTAGCCAGAATACAATTCGATCCGACATATTAACCAGAGCAGAGTATTGTGTAAGGGTTCGTAATATTATATTGCCAAATGAAAGACATGATAACTATGTTCTTAAAATTTCGCTTTGTAGCCTAATCATTCTTTGGAGAAAACAATAACAATAACTGTTTTTTCATAATAGTGTGTTTTTCATGATCACTCGTTTTCTTATCCACAATTGAATATTGGTATTCGCTGGCTAACCGCGGGGATGAGACCGTCTTTGATGAAAGAGACAGAATAAGCGGCATCTATGGTTTTGTTGACGTCATATCCATACAAAACGCTTCACAATGTATTGTCAAGTGACAGGAGAAGACACGTCTATAAATCAAACCTGCATATTAATAGGCGGTAGATAATTATTTTTGGCCAGCGGCGCCTGTAGATCTGCCGTAATAATAATCATTATTATAGAGTTATTGTTTTCTCTATCGCACACTCGCCCCATTCCTCCACCAAGGGTTTTTTTGTTCTGTGTATCGATGGCGTCACCCATTCGGATATTTACGATGATAACGTTTCTATGATCCACGGCGCCGGCACCCTCTTTTTGCAGTGGGTATCAGATAGAATTAAATCCAGTTAAAACACCGAACTTTTCGTCACGGATTGCCTTTAACACAGGCCGAAGTGCATAATGTAGTATCTCGTATATATTGTTCCCGAAATTACATCAGTATGGGACACTATTCAAGACAATTTATTATTTATGGTTCAATAGCTGGGGAAATGAATGAATACAATGAGGTAACCAATCACAATATGCCAAAAAGTGACACACACTCCTAATATTACTTCTTAGATTAACCCTTCTTGCTGCTCAGGCTGTTGTTCTCATGTCGGTTGTATTTGTGCTGCTCTGGCTTCTTCAACGAAATATATATTTGTTTATTTCATGTTGTTGTTATTTCTGTCGCGGCGTTTTATGGTGGTTTTTCTGAGTCATCAATCAGAAACCTATTGTTATTGCTACTGTTGTTTATCATTGTTATTGCGAGTGATTTTGTACATTGGTTTGATATTAACGATAGTGTGTTACTTCTATTCTTAATACTGATTCTTCATTAGATTTTTTTGCGCTACTGTTATTATGCATATTGCCATTGCTGTCGTGGTTGCTGTTGCCTTTCTGTTGCTGTTGCCTTTCTGTGGTTGTTGCTGTTCGCTGTGTTGTTTTTGGCGTCATTCCTAGGATGACAGGAGGAGGTAGATAGATGGTTGTGATGGGTACATTTGTCATCAGCCACGCTCTGGCCACAGGACGTCCGCGGTAAATTTATCACTAGAAAGGAACAAAGCTTAGAGCGTAGGCGAGCCAAATTGGACATGTCTCCATTCTATCCCTGGCTATTGTTTATCACGGCAGCAGGCCGCCAGCCCTAGTCGCTGCTAGCATCAAGGGGTTTAATCACACATTAATTACGTGTAGATGATATAAATCAGAGGATTGTGAGCTGGCCCTGCAGGCCTGATGCTGCTTGATGCCGCATCATACCAGAAGATAACGCACCAGGCCGGGAGATGCCATCCACGCGATAATAAACGCGTGCAGCGATTGTTCATTTACGCCTGCTCTATTGTGGATGGGGATGAATCCCTTAGTCCCAGGGCATCTCCTCCTGTATGGGATCGCATCGCTTACCACATAACTTATATCACGTGCTGGCTCAACACTGTGCGCCAATCACCCAGTAAACACTAAACATTTGTATAACAGTTGTACAATGTTAGTCCAACGTCGGAGACGCTGTACCGACGTTGTACAAATGTTATACAAATGTTTTGTGTTTGCTGGGCTGCAGTCCGTGTGACCTATATTAAAAGCAGGATGTTGCGCTCAGAGGAACACAATTGTCACAAAACAACAACGTGAAAACCTTGTAAATTTAATTTCATTGTCGTCGATGAAAAACGATACCTCTCGACAAAAAGCGTGTTTAATGTTCAATACGGGAGAAAAATGATCTAAATATACCATAACCTCCTTGCTTTCACATAATAAAGCTTCTTAACTCTTTCTTTACCAATTTCGCATTTATGCGAAAACTACCTTCCTTTACCAAATGCGAAATCCACTTGTTTACATGCATTAATTTCAATGAAGATATTTTATTACACGCGTGGTTGAAAATCGCCAACCAGAATGTTCAGTGATATGGACGCAATGTTCCCTTGCATTTATAATTTGTGTGATGTGCGCATGAGCATAGATATGACCTGTATTGTGACCAGGGGCTACCTCAGGGATCCTTCTTAAAAAAAGAAGTTGGTTTCTGGGGGTAGTTTTATCAGGGGGAAGAAGAGTTAAATGTTCATCAAGAAACATATACTAGTATATATCTAACAAGAACACGTCAAATCCTCTAAATATAACATTTCATAAAATCAATGTTCTTGGAGGTTCATTAGAGAACAAAGGTATCTACATATAATCCTTCGCAAAAAACTATCAATTGTTCTAGATGCCAAATGATTCAATGTTTCACTGGCGTATAATAAATATCTGGACGAATGGCTGAAGAGCAATGTGCGCGTAGTAATATACATCGTTCCACCGTGATTATATACATTCATTAATAAATTGAATTGGATGGACTGTATGTTATATTCACATATATCAACAAGATTATCCGTCAAAAGTTATTTTACATAACACATGATATGATCTTATCTTACTTGACGGGTTGTGTAGTGAGCCTTACCAACACATCAAAGCGACACAATCAGGCCAAAATCAGCATTTTTATAACTTTATGGCTTTTTGATATATCCACAATATGTGAACATGTGCATGGACTAGAATGGCGTAAATTTTTTTTAATTTTATGTTTCGCATTTTCCAGTTAAAAGAGAAATAAGGAAGATATTTACTTTCAGACATAATGCATGTCTATAAAAGAAAAAAAATACAGGAATAACTGATAAACGGGGTCTTCGGTACCACAGTAGCCCCAAATTTAAAGGACTTTTGTAATTCTAGTCAATGGACATGTTTACATATTTTTGTAACTACCTATTCAGCAAAGACATTTTGCGCTCTCACTTAAAACCCGCTGAAATCTAAGGAGCCTCACATGGTACGAAAACATTACATTGATTAATACAAATAGTAGAACCCGAGTTCTAAACGTAAAAGGGGCTAGAAAAACGTGACGTTTTGTGGCCTGCTGCTGAAAACCTTTGACATTTTTAGTCAGTTTACACCCCCCCCCCCCCCCCACCTCTACACCCAATCGCCCACCAGAAGCCATACTCACTCACTCACTCACTCACTCACTCACTCACTCACTCACTCACTCACTCACTCACTCACTCACTCACTCACTCACTCACTCACTCACTCACTCACTCACTCACTCACTCACTCACTCACTCACTCACTCACTCACGCACTCACTCACGCACTCACTCACTCACTCACTCACTCACTCACTCACTCACTCACCCACTCACTCACTCACTCACTCACTCACTCACTCACTCACTCACTGGGGGGGGGGGCAGCGGATATAATAGGCCAATACGTCATCAGAGATCGATTTGACAGCACAGGTCTGGTGATCGCTGAGATTAATCTTTATCAATCATCCAATCCGTAAGGGCCTACTCAAAATCAATTTAAATTTTGCTTTCAATTTGGTGAGGCTGGACCTGTTACTGATATGACATAAGACAATCAGTTAGACATGCGCCTGGACACGTACCAGATACAGCAGGCTCCACAACAGACTCCATTTCCTCACCAGATGCCAGGCTAGTTAACAAGTGCGCGCATGCGCTATATCAAAACGCACCCGTATCACTTCCTGTGCCGCAATACCTTCAAAGCGTCCAGATAGACGGCAGATATGTAATCTGGATCAGGTAAGAGGATCTGGCTGATGTCAAGTAGCATGCTGATCCTGAATGGTCTGCCTGATTAGTCACATCAGTACCGGGATGCTGATCCATCTCTATACCACAATGGTAAACAGCAGTAGCTGCCTAATTTTTCAATAATCAGTTACTGTTATTTACATGTGCAGGCTTACTACGGCTTGTTATATTAGTATTCACGATACACCTACCACTGCATCCAGTATTTCACCTCTTGTACAATTCAAGAGGTATGGTTTAAATACATATCGCTATAATAGAAATAATGACTTAGTTTAGTATTTAGTTAGTACATGGGTTTTTTTTCTCACAGTTGTTTGCACTGATGTTTTCTGTATTTTTGTCTTTAAACAACTTAATTATTTTTAAAGTATTTTGAGGGCATATAATACCAGTAGGTATTCTGGCCTTATTGACATGTAAACATAATGTATTTTTTATGTATTCTGATGCTTGAACTTCGTTTGTCCTGCTAATAAATGCATTTTAAATTGAAATTGAAAGAGTACATCCATCGTCACTAAAGTGTCTGATCAGTATAAAACTATCTACTTCTTGCCCACTCGCTATCCCCTAGCAGTGAAAATCAAACAGTATCTAGTCTCCTAATTATCACCTGGTTACCTAAAGTGACCAATCAAATATTGTGGGATTAGCATAAACGATCAAAGAATGCACACGTCATTTATTTTACGGTATAATGGCACATGGCTGTTTATAGTCATCTGGATCAAACGTAAATATAATGGTATACTGTATTAAAACGTTTCTGTCTTGCGTCTGTCCAGCAAACACAAAACATTTGCATAACATTTGTACAACGTCGGCCCAACGTCTTCGACGTTGGTCCCACATTGTACAAATGTTATACAAATGTTTTGTTTTTACTGTGTGGATAATGTTAGCTTTGACACTTATATTATCCGCACCTGTATCGAGCGGCTCCCCTGCACAGATTCCTCAGTCAATTATGTATTATTGACGGAGATATCAGGCAAGTGGTGTGTGGTTCTGACATAACTGGTTCTTTTGATACCTGAATAGATGAAAGCCACCCGGCCAGACGGAGCTTCTCTTCTTTGTATCTGGGTCCTGACCTCTCAAACATCATAAAGCTGATAACTCAATCTTTCAATTACTGGCCACCAATCACGCTGTTCAATGTGCTTTTCACGCTTTGTTGCTGGATTGCTCCTACTTGTCTGCGTTTAACCTCATGAACTATTTGAAAATATGGCGATATTAGCTTCCTTTGATGTAAACGTCTTGAGTGGATGAGAAACATGTTTTTTTCTTATTCCCAATAAATTTACAGTATTTAGTTCATTGGTATAAACGTCGTATTTTATAAACATCCCACATAACCTTTGACAGTTCCACAGCACTATATGACTTTTTGTATGTTTTCTCCCTTTCAGTCATTTCCCATTCACGGGCTATGTCAAGCAGGAATCCGCCACTTCACTCGCTGTTAACCGTATACGTGGAAAGTGCCTCTCTATCCAGTCATAGTAGAACAGTTGGAGAAGTGACTGTCTGCTAAATCTTAGCAAGGAATCTCAATGTTTCTAACAACTTTTATTTAAATTCATCAGGGAAATTTGGACAATCTGTACCTGTTATAAAAAAGTTTCTAATGAAAGTCTGATATTTTCCGAATATATTTTCAAGTTGTATCATCTTTGACGCTGATGCTAAGAAGTATAAAAGAAACTTTAAATGCGCAAAATTCCAAAATATAACTTAAGTAAAATCATCTTGATATTGTCTGATTCTGTCAATTAATAGTCTCTTTGATAATGCATCTAATTAAGCTTCTTCGTTTTGTGCGTCAAATTACTCTTTATATGTAGACTATGAGCATAGTTGATAATGCTTTTTATGATTATGTTCTCTGGGCACATGCCCCTGATCTGACGTGGTGATTTTCCTTTTCTTTGTCCTTTGTTTCAGCCAGGCCAGGGGTTGCTGGCTTGAGACAGGGTCAGACAGGGGGCTGTCACATTTTCCAGATGGATGTGTTTCCACGTGACGTATATAAACTTCACGCTTCTCTTGGCTTATATTTTCTGGCCGGAAAAGAACCCGTTGTCAGGTGTGATCATAAAGGCGGGCATCAGTTTTCTAATCAGTAGGCTGCCGGGGGCCTGCTGGTGGAGACGGGTGGAGTAGAGGTGGATGATTTGGTGGTCAGGGTGAGGCCACCTTGGTCGTGAGGTGGGTACATGGTGCGTCCAGGTGAGGCCAATGTAAGCCCTGGAGGACAACTTCCTGGTCAACTCCCTCAACATGGAACAACCCAGCGAGCAAGAGACTGCATCTAATGTTGTTTAATTGTTGGGCCAGCGTCGCAGACGCTGGCCCAACAATTAAACAACATTGGATCAACGTGATTGCTGGGAACATGATGGGACAGGAGAGCCTGTGTTAAGCCCCAAGAGATATCTTGTAGGCAGAATCTAGCAGCAACTAATGCCTCAAAATTGGACCAACCATTAACGCATTGGCCCGGCATTGAACTAGCAGGTGGTGGATGACGTGGCCTCGCCCTGTGACAAATAGTCTGGAGAGGAGAGGTGACGAGGCGAGGTGTGGTGGAGATGACCACTGGTCAGCGTGAGTGACAGGCGGTCAGGGTTAGCCGCCCCCGGGGGTACCGCCAATGCCACCGTGAGCGATTGCGGTCAGGTTCTCCTGCCCTGCAGAGGGCAGAAGCACGCCCTGCAGGCTGGCCCCGGACCCGCCCTCACTCACCCTGAGGCTCACCTCTACTGGTCAGTGCCGCCTGACCCCTCACTGACCACTATGCCCCAGCCATTCTTCATTGTGGACTGCCACTGACAAAACTGTCATACCAAACCAGCAAGCCTGGTCCAGCCAAGCTTATATGAGACACAGGCCAAGCGTTGGTTGAATGCTGCCCGGCGTCCCAAACGCTCAACCAACACTCGCCCAGCGTTATTATCTGTTGGGAGCTCTTCTCCTGCTGATGAACAGGATTTGCGACAGAGACGGGCGTTTAATAAAATGGATGGATACGGAGAGCGCAACCATACATCTAATAAACGTCCCATGGAGACAAGCCGGTTGCTGGCAAGTCAATTAGAGTGAAATATAACAGGGTCCCCAGTAGGGGGTCATATATGATGTATGTGAGGTCACAGACAGGGGTAGCGTATGTGCCCAGGTAAAACATAGCTTCTACAATCACACATCCAAACCTAGTCATTAGACACAGTTTAATCACACTCTCTATAGGATTTATTGGAGTATTTTGAGCTTCAAGGCAAGGATATAGTGTAGGCCCCATACAAACAATTTTTGTGTTTTGTACCAGGAGATGAACACGTAGAATCTAAATTTTGTGCACATTTGATTTTTAGTGAAATGTCAGCCCCTATCTGATCATTTGCCGTTTGTAGCTGTCATCTATCATCCATCTATTATTATTCTAAGAGCACGCTCACTCTAATAGAGCTACAGCTCCGAACTTATTATCATTATGAATTCCAAAACTACAAATTATATGACCGAGGAGATGCACATCTGTAACGCGGTAATAACGTTAGGACCAAGTAAAAACACAACTACAACTACAACATTCTGTATTTTGTAGAACTACGGTTGTTAGCATGATGTAAAACAAAAACGATACACTAGAAAAACCTGAAATATATGGAGTTACCATGGTTACCACCATGTAGACTACACAATTATTATAAATATAGAATCATTCAGTACACCATAAGTGTAAAATTAACACCATGTAAAACTACAAATTAACGTAAAACTACGACCACACAGAAAGAAAACTGTGAAGTTATCATCAGGGAAACCAGAACATTTTTTGCTAAAGTCAACTTGAAGTTATCACCATGTATAAATACAGCTATGACTTAATAACACACAGATAACTGAAAATGGAAAGTTAGCACTGTGTGAAACTACAACTGTTAGGCTCGGACCACGTATGCAGCAGAACATTAATTCACCACAATGTAATACTACAAGTATAAAGTAATGATCACTCAGAAAACTATACGTCTAGTGAAATTATCACCATGTAAAAACTACAAGTGTACAGTTATGACACCGCAGCTAAAGTGTAATGTTCACATCATGTAAGGCTAAAAGGACACAGACAACTAACATTGTAAAGTGACCACCATGTAGAGAGACTAGAAAGTTATTATCACTCAGAAAGTTACCACAATGTAAAAACTACAACTGTAAAGTATTAGGACCACGTATGCTGTAAACTAAAATTTAAGATTACTATCATGTAAAACTACAACTGTAAAGCTAAAAGAACACAGAAAAATAACATTGTAAAGTTACCATCATGTAAAACTACAACCATCATGTAATGACCACTCAGAAAACAAAACTTGTAAAGTTACCATGATGTAAAAATTACAACTGTAAAGTTAAGACGACACGGACAAATAAAACTATAAAATTATCACTATGTAAAATCAAGATCACCAAGAACGCTACCTCGCAATTGTGCGGATACCAGTCAGGAAACAAACATAAACTCAAAGTATTACTTTTTATCATTATAGTTAGGTGGATATGGCATGATGGTACACGTGACTCATTGAAGAATTATTATTATAGTAGGGCCTACATGGTCAATAATGCCTAAAATTGATTAGTCATTTGATTATCTGATTATAGGAAGTACCGGTGTAATTAAGGGGGTGGCATGACCTAGGGATTTAGATATTTAATTTAAAATTATTTAGTGGTGAGATATAACAATGCCTTGTTTTATTTGAAACAGCCAAAGCAAAAGACATTTGTAATTGTTGCCGGAAGTATACGATATTTGCAACTGTAGACGCTATTGTTTTGTCTGTATTATAGACTAAATACTGCAAAAATATGCCCACATTTAAGACTTTATTAATTAGACTTTTGATATATGCTGTGCATTTGAGTGTAGAATTATTTTTTTCAGGTATCAATGTTTTATTTCACGATGCATATGATGTTTTGTTTAAAACTTAGCTTGCCTGAGAGGTTGTTTTTTATGGCTACAGAAGGTGGTCCCATTACAACTGTATTACTCGTGTGGGGATCTCCACCTGAGGCTTTCAATTACTACAAGCCAGCAGCAACTAGAAACAATTTGAAATACCGCCCGAATCCTTAATAAATATATTGAAAAACGCTACAAACACATATGTGGTGTCACAGTACGTGACATTTGACACAGTGGGTTTATAATACTGGTCTGGAATTTAATAACTTAGTATTGTCGACTTGTATATTAATTGATAGAATAGTTTGGCGACACCTCGGTTAAACAAATCAGTGGACCAACTGCACAATGTACTTTATGAATGTATTTATCTCCATTCACATTTGGACGAGTATAACCCAATGTGCAGCTTAGCTTACGATAGTTGAGTAAAAGTCACAAAACAGGCTATCTTGTGGATAGCGTATAATATGCTCATACCACAGTCCTGTCAATCAATCAATTCAGTGAATTCCATGGCGCCTAAATCTTCGGAGAGGATCATATACCATACGCATCTGCCAGCTAAAACAAATTACCCTTTAATATTTTTTTCATTTCGTTCATCCTCCCCAGCACATCTGAAAGTTTGGTGGACTTACGTTCTATATTGCAGCAGCTAGACCATTCGGCAAGTAATGCAATTCCTGTTTCACATTGTGGATAAAATGTGAACTGTCATTGATTACATTTTATACAGACTATTTTTTAAACTTGTTCTGGTGTGTTGGGTGACTAGACCAAAGTGCATAATGTCATCAGAAAAAGCCCTACTATCAACATGAGATGAAACAGATTATAGCCAGATAGCGGAGACCATATTTTTGACATTTCTTATGACACGGGATCTTTAAATTATCGATCCGATTTCCGACTACAGCTATGTATCCCTTTATTGATATTGACGATATTGGTGGCTGTTCTCTCGAGGGGTGGGAGTGGGAGTTTTCTTTAGGAATATGATTACGTGATCAAAGCGAGTGTGTTCACACCCTCTACTCGGGATTTAGTGACAGATTGACACCATCATGTGTCCTGTACTGATTATTGTTGACAGTGTGACAGGCAGCTACTACGACCCGTTCCGGGACATTCACTTCCCCTTCAACACTCCACACCCCGGATAATAATATCACAATGTCGGTTTGGTGTTGGGTCAACGTCGAAGACGTTGGCCCAACACCAAACCGACATTGTTCGTCACGTTTGCTTGGATCGTGACAGTTTGACTTCAACGTCTAGATTGACGCGGCGACCCGTGGCCGTGGAAGAATAGAATTGCCAAGATAAAAGGAAAAGAGACTAATTTTTGCTGCCAACCTGCTGACAGAGAGTGTTACTGCATCCTGAATCGGAGTGTGGTTCCAATTTAATTGGGTGATATAACCAGCTGTGAGACGTGATAAAACAGGACTCGCTGAAGGGCACATGACATCCCTGATCCTGTTATAGTCAGAGCAATCCATACCCATCAGGATCTACATCAATGGTATAATTGAAAGAAAGCCAGAGCAGTACCACGTCTGTCAAGTTCTGCAGTACTGGATTAAACGAGAAAAAAATGTGTTCCTAACGATGGTAAATAGCGAATGATTATAAAGCAATGCAAATATCTGGTGAACATTTATTTTTTTCAACCATTGTTTTACAGTTAATGTACAGACCCATGCACAAGTCTAATCCTTAAATGTGTTAGGGTGCCACCATTTAATCTCCAGGGGGGGGGGGGGGGGGTTGGAGTTTTTGTCGCGGACAAATTATTTATTTCAACCCGGCTCGGCGGCGCGCTGAAAATTTTAATTTTTATAACATGTTTATATAGAACAGTTTTTGAAATAAATTATTTATTTCACGCAGAGTCCGCCCAAAATTATTTATTTAAAAAACACTCCAGCCCCCCCCCCCCCCCCTGGAGATTGAATGGTGGCCCCCTTATACTGTTTTTTTTAATACAAGCTCACTCAGCTGGTACATACAATTCTTCCCAATTTTGCAATTATTTCCAGCATAATGTAGGCCTTTAAAGCAACAATCAGAATTTAAATGAAACATCAAGTCGAAGACATAGAGAAGCAGAATCATTAAGATATTTGTAACCACCCACAGCGATCAAGTCAAAGTGTCCTGTGTTTAGAGCACCTTGCGATAAATTATCAGGACATCTATCGTAACAAGCGCCCCTGTTTGTTTGTATCGCCGTGAAATGAAGTGACACATTCCATGTAAAATTCAATTAACTAACCGCCAGGCTCAGTTACCACGGTTGTCAACCTTGGTGGTTTCCTGGCCGCTAACGGCTAATCAACGAGTGATTTGTCCTGGCGGCCATTTTGATTTCACACCGGAAGTGTCAGTTACTATGGCATGGTGGCCCATGTGTCCCACGTATACGTCAACCATATTGTGATGTTGTGGTCATTCCCAATTATTGTCACTTTTACAATACGCTAATGATGGTACCACCCCCATAGCTCTGGTGAAAGCTAGCTGATATGCTCATTTGAACATGTTCAATGGTGTACATTTAGAGCTATTTATATACATATAAAACAATGCAAGTTAATAGTATAATAAAATTAATTAACATTAATATTGATGAATTATTGGTTGACTGTATCATCATGTGATTAAAGTTGTTAGCTGTATACGATGTATAGTATGGTTGGCACGATTCACACTGTGTGGTCCATGTCTCATCTGGAATTGACATGCTACTTTACAATTACAATACAGATATAAAAAGCCTCAAGTTGACATGTTTGATAAATTCCGGCACGACATGAAAAACAATTAGGCTTATCTGTATGATAATCTGCCCGTTATGCGGCGCCATGGGTCAGCATTATATTTAAAACGATATTCACTGCACACTGGATAACCACTTTTAAGATCTACATTTTGTACAATGGATAAACACCATAATGTATGTATGTGAATAAACATATAAGAATAAAAATATCGAGTATCTGAAAAGCACATTTCAAATAATTTATTATGATCTACAAGGTTGAATCCACCGGTTGCATTAAACGTAGGCCCTACAGAATGAAAACAAAATGTATGAATGAATTCAACTCAAATTTTAACTTACACTAAGTACGTGGGGCTACATTAAAACCAAGTAATTTAACGCAGCCGTGGCATAGATACATAGAGAGAGCTGACACTAACAAGAAAATGACAGGAATGTCAATGGTAAATCACAGGATAAAAAGGTGCTTCGCCTAATGTAGCGTGAAAAGTAAACACAATAATGATAAACAAAAGCTTGTTTTGTAATTATTCTTACAGAACCTAAGTATTTGTTGTAATGGCGTGGATGAAGTCGAGCCGAATATATCAAAATTCCCGTGGTAATGTTATGCCTGATAATCAGCTCTTTAGAACTAACAAATCCATCTAAATCATATTAATAACGTGTTATCTCAAGTCAAGGATTCTTAATGCTGAAGGGAAACTAGATATAGTTTAAAAGGTTATCTAATCACTGAGAGAAGCGATATGGAGTATGTATTAATCACGGTGGCCCATTTCAGTTATTGGTATGTTATGATCCTAATAATATACATGCTTTCATGGATTTACAGTGAGATGTTGCCTCAATGTCTGTTTATTGCTGGACCAGCGTCCACCCCGCTGGCCCAACATTAACCAGACATTGTGCGAGCACCTGGTGTTTTCTGGGATGACTGATAGATGTGTGATTGACGGGCATCATGAAGATAGACTGAATGCTGTAACAATAAACTAGGTGTGCCTCACTGGCGTATACTGCCTGATAAGTGAACTACAATAATATCATCGTACATTGGTGGCATGTAGTTGTCGACAGGAAGGTATAGATAGCCACACTGACGATAACAACTATTGACTTACCACCAGTCAAACCAATTATACGCATCACATTGGAACTTAAAGGGTCTATCGTAAAGGGTGCGAAACTGTGTGAATAGATATTGTTGTAGCATTCAAATGCCTATTTAAATTTAATATACAACTGAATTATTTGAGAATGCGCGGGTACATATTGTGGCTTTGTAGCCGCACGTTTATCCAGTTAAACAAAATGTACATGTATAATAATGTGACAATGTAAAAGTGTAACATGGATATTTCACTTTTAAAAATGAATGACTGTTCGTGTATCATTGGTGACACTGTATGAAGTCCATTACATACGCACTAATAACAGCAATATGTGCAGTACAATAGATAAACATGATCTATAACACCCAGTGCAGCACAACGAATAAGCACTGGTCACATTACAATGTCAGCATCATATAGATAAGTACCTTGATAACACTATTTTCATCTTTCATAAAACACCTAATGGCACCATCATGATTGTTCAGCAGCATACATTCTTACTGTTGGGAATAATATCCGTTGAGCAATTATGTATGTCCTGAATGTTTTAACATTCTGGATTGTGATAATAATTATAGTAATAGCCTGTATTTGGTCGTCGGGCAATGTGTTAATTCGGGGCTCTTCGTGTACAATTTGTGACCTACCGGTCTCACCAAATCAACCGTGTTTTGCTCAAAAGTCGCGCCTCAAACTGACACATTGCACTTCTAACATACGCTATTGTTATGTTGATAAAACATGTGTTTACCATGGATAAATAGTAGTGTCAACATCAAATGATGCTCAATAAATGAACACTATGGAGAACACCTACACAGCATAGAGATGTACAGCAATATGTTCATCACAAATGATCGCGCGGTACCATGGGAAAATACCCTGTGCAAATATAATGGTCAGCACAGCCATGGTCAACAAAGCGGGAATATTACAAGAGCCAAGGCAACACCATGAGCCACACATGGAGAAACGATGGTCAATAACATGGTAGACAACAATAGACTATATATAGCAAACATGATGGGTAGCACATTGGGTAAAAACCATGTGTAGCACCATGGGTAGCACTGAAGTACGAAGGCAAACAGCAGTACCTGCTTATTTTAGAAGTGAGCACTTACTGCGCTTTGGCTTTGTATTTCTAAGCAGTGTGTTCTGTGTGTGCATGTCGCCATTTTGTTACACACCAAGCAGCATGGTCCACACCTGTGGTTCATGCCACTAACACATCCATCCCCTCCCACGCACCAAACCAAACCACAGCCTGCTAACCCTCATTATCGCCCATGTTCCAACTTCCACCGTTTCCTCCACAAACTTCAGGTATCAACCATTTCCTTTCTCATCGAACACTTTTAAAGTTTTCACAACACCTAGTCAGAAAATGAGCCTGGTGGTTGTAGATCTTGGCCTATATATATGTAATAACATCAGGACTTCCTCTCAGTAGTCCGGCCCATTATTTTAGACCAGAAATAGGCCAATATCTGGGCTAATGCTGGATTATGTGGGTACTCTAGAAGTAGCAATTATATCCTGGAAAAAATATCAAACTGGGCCTCCAAGAGCAGGATGAGTCTGCTCTTAAAGGCTCAGTTTGATGCGCTCCAAACCATGGCTCATTTCCCGCCAAGAATTCAAATCAAAGAACTCATTTGAGAGTTCAGCGATACGCGGCTTTTTCACTCTCCTCCGTGGACATAGCGCTTACCCTGCCTCACGATATGGCTCTCGTCGTATACTCTGGACCCCCAGCAGTTGACAGGCGGCGTGTGCTGACGCTGTAACAAATTTCCAAGGCGGGTGGTGTTGAAGAAATTATCGGCAGTGAGTTGGAACGGCCATCAGAGCTGTCAGGAGCGAGTGCTGAGAGTGACGCTGACATGCCCCATCTGGATCAGGGATACTAGTACACCCAGTACTCATATCCTAGTACACACAGTACTCCTATACCAGTACACCCAGTACTCCTGAATCTAGGGAATATTAATTATTTTCTGGTACCGTTATAGACAGTGGTAGGATATACTTAATGGGTATTGTACTCATACAATCATAATACTAATACTAGATAAGAAGAATAGCCACAATTGCGGAACTAAATTACCTGTAGTATTTTATCTATGAATTACGAAATGATTTAAAGTGCATGCATTGTTTCTGTAGTAAACGTACGGAAGACCACAAGAACAACATAACAAGACTGCAGTTATTGTTTAGCTCAGTTGTAAAATTTGATTTTGTCTGGTTTACTTTCGGCAACACTATAGTTTCATAAATGAGAGTAAAGTATAAAAAAATGATATCCTCCTTGATGATATTTTACCTATAGCAATAAAAAGGTTAAATTAGATGCTGGTCCAGACAAGTCCCTTCTTAAATTCAGGACAACAACATTGCTCCTTACCTCTTGTCTCCTTGTTCTTGCTTTGTCTCACTCTCTGTCTGAATCTATTCTAATCACTTTGTCAGTCGCTGAGATGGGGTCTAACAAACCTAATTATTATTTCCATCACAGAGTGCCTCAATCAGGAGAGGCAGTGAAGGTTCTGTAGCGGACAGTTAATTTGGTGGGTTCACCTCCTTCCTGATTTAACCGTATGTTAGTGACAGACCCGGTCAGGTACTGATGACCCGGAATCTAAAACCGTAAACCACCCTCACCTAATTATACCCACTGATGTAAGTTTAAAACACGACAACAAACTTACAAAGCTGATACCTCCTTAAATTGTTATGTACGATGATATGAGCAGTTATCACGCGTGTTGCTCAATTAACACGATGGAATTATTCGGGGAAACAAAGATGTGAACTGTTTTAGAATCTGTCAGCTCACATAAGACATGGCCCAATGTCAGGCCTGCGTCTGACGACGCCAGGCTGACATTGGGCCATGGCTGCCGACTGACGCGCATGGCCAGGTCTCTTGACGCTGCTCGCCCATCTATCACTCTTTATTTGATCGCTATAGATTGTCTTGTCTGGGAGCAGGAATTGAACTTTGATGGAGTCCGGGGGCTGGCAGCGGCCCTCGGACCTGATCGCTGATTTCTCATTTACAAGCCAGTAATTTGTTTTCACGATTCCGCGGGCGCGGAATTAATTTTTCTTATCCAGCTCTCGAGAGTGATTAGCACTTCCGGTCCTGCGCCTCGCACTTCAGCCGTGATGTTCTTTTTTCCGGGCGAGGATGGTTCGTGATCCGAGCACCATTCTCACCCGGAAAGAGAACATCACGGGTCCTGTAAATACTAAAATATTGAGGAGTGACACATCTCGCGAATTTCTCTGAATTACCATTTTGTCTAGAAAATATTCCCGATTCAGAGTTTCCGTCCATCATCATTGTTGTTTTTGGTTCTTATGCCTGCATAGTTTTTGTTTCGACGAGTGTCAGATACTGGACAAAGAATGGAATTTTTTACTGTCTACATGCGAGTTGATTGAATTGGTGTAGTGACCTGTACATATAATGGTTAGTGGTAATTCTGGTGATTGCTCTGTGGGGTGCTATTTCTGGTGATCGGCCCGGCAAATGGTGTTGTTATTACCACTGGACGTAAAGGCCCTGGCAGAGCCCTGGCCCTGGGGTGTCCGTGTCTGTACCGGGGTGAGCGGTGTAGAGGCCCCCGGGTCCAACCCCGGGGTGCATGGCCCTGTAGGGAACAGCATATATCAGCCGTGTCGGTTCATTGCTGAGCCAACGTCCGCGACGTTGGACCAGCAATGAAACAGCACGACTGACGTTTGTTAGGATAGTAACAGGGATATGTCGGCGTACTACATGCAGCAGGGACACGGGGAGGAGGGTGGATCCTACACCAGGATTGTGATCCCGGTTAACTTGACGGCTATTTAGCTTCGGGATGCGGGTCTGCCAGATGATGCCCCAGCATCCCTGCTTCATCCTGAGCACTTACTTCATCAAAACATCGCAGCTCAACCACCGTGAGGGCCCACCATCTCCGTCCACGGGCTACTTATTTACCGCCGGAAAAATGTCCACCATCACATAAAAAGAAAGTCTTCAGTCCATCTACAGTTTGTGGAAGGCACGGCACATCAGGCGCCTATGTGCTCACTATACGCAGATACGTCATAACAAGAACTTTTCACCCCAAAATTCCTGGTCATAACAAACACTACGTGATGATTTTTGCCCGGCCTTCATTGCGTCATTGATGGATTGCGGGGGGATGATGAGTGGGATGAGATGTCGCAGGTTAATTGTGTGTTCAAACAGAGTCAGTTGTCAGTTATATTATTTTTCGGAGGCGTCTGATAACATGACAAACAAACATGAGATCTTCTTAGATCATCTCATAGTCTGTCTGGCGGCGGCCACCCGGCAAACACCAGGCGTCCACCCAATGCTGGCCTGATGCTGGACCACCGTCTGTGACGGCGGTCCAGCATCAGGCCAGCATTGGATAAGCTTCTCCGGTTTTCAGGACAGATGTATGACCTCTCCGGTTCTTAGGACTACAAGCACATTCCATCCATGAAGTGATCCTGTTACCTGATCCAGAGCCTGGTAAATACCATCCCGGCGCCTCTATCACCATCTACAAATAAATACAAACTACCGGAAGCAGCTGCTTGTTTGCTGTGTGCTGAATTATGTCAACAGGAAGTGATGTCATAATCTATCAATACATCAATTTGGAGGATATATACAATTTCATCAATTTATTTTTGATACAATCAATCAATCAATCAATCAATCAATCAATCAATCAATCAATCAATCAATCAATCTATCAATCAATCAATCAATCAATCAATCAATCAATCAATCAATCAATCAATCAATCAATCAATCAATCAATCAATCAATCTATCGATCGATCGATCGATCGAGCGATCAATCAATCAATCAATCAATCAATCAATCAATAAATCAATCAATCAATCAATCAATCAATCAATCAATCAATCAATCAATCAATCAATCAATCAATCAATCAAGCAATCAATCAATCAATCAATCAATCAATCAATCAATCAATCAATCACAATCAATCAATCAATCAATCAATCAATCAATCAATCAAGCAATCAATCAATCGATCAATCAATCAATCAATCAATCAATCAATCAATCAATCAATCAATCAATCAATTAATCAATCAATCAATCAATCAATCAATCAATCAATCAATCAATCAATCAATCAATCAATCAATCAATCAATCAATCAATCAATCAATCAATCAATCAATCAATCAATCAATCAATCAATTAATTAATCAATCAATCAATCAATCAATCAATCAATCAATCAATCAATCAGTCAATCAATCAGTCAATCAATCAATCAATCAATCAATCAATCAACCATACTTCCATAGAGCCTAAATCCTCAGATCATCGAGCTCAGAGGTGCACAATTTCTTAGCATGATCATGTTCCATAATCCAGGCCAAAGCTAGTTCGTCAACAGGGAGCCGGAGTGGTGAGAGCAAGGGCGGAAATCCAGATCAAATAGATCAGATGTGATTCAAACAGTTTCCGGAAATTTAAAATTGTTTGGGCATTTCTTATGTGCACAGGCTGCATTCCATAGGTCTGGGTCTACTACAGAGAATGATCTGCTCCCAGTCTTGGTTTCTATACGGGGAACAAAAAGATATATTTGAATGAACTGGATGATTACAATGGTCTTGTAGCAATTTCAGTGTTACGTACTGAAAGTGAAGGGAAACTCCTTTTCACCCGATTCAGCCCAAATGATAACGAGGTCAATCATGACGCCATATTAACTGTACTTTATTGAAACAAATATCGATTTTAAAAAGTCAACATTTTCTCTATGACATTTCTTCCACTTGGGTAATTATACTGCCATAGTGTGATGACATACTGGTAGTGGGGGATGTGTACTGATAGTGTGTTATCACTTTACATGGCAGTGGACATGTAGTGACGGCGGGCACACATGCCCAGTGACGGCCGGCACACATGCCTAGACTACACACTAATCCCCCTGAGATAACACGGATAACGTACGGCGGCCGGCGGCATCAGCTGATCCAGTAAAACCAAAACTTGTGTATAGAAATGTCACGAACATCAAATGTATTGCCAGAGAACCGTAGGCAGCAAAAAGTCTGCGAAATATTTTTGGATTTATAACTGATGCATGTTAATTTATGTAAAGTAATCTTCAATTTGGTGAATTGATTTGTTTCGCAAATTTTACAATGTGTTTGTAAAGTATAAATTTTATCAATACATAATTAATAATATACGAAAAAATTGCCCTAGTTTAGTAAAAGTGACATTCCACCAAGTTCAATAGGAAATGTCATCTACTTACTGGCAATGTAAAGGCATCAAATTAAAAACCACTATTCTGCTTATGAAAAATGGGAATAAGTGTTTATTTTTCAAGTAAGCAGTTACTGCCTTTTGATCTTACAAGGGCAGTATTGACAGTGCAGTGAGTCTGCCAATCAACCACACCCCAGCCATCCTGCCACCTCACACACGACCAGGCGGACGGACGGACGGCGGCCAAGCAGTTGTCCTGGGGGTAGAGGCCTGACCCCGGGGCATCCCGGGCGGGGCTGGGATGTGGCCGGGGGTCAGCAGGGCGGGGTGTGAGGGGTGCGGGCCGGGGTCCGGTGGCGAGCTGTAATGGACAGCAGTGACAGTGACTGATGGTGGGGAGCTGATGGATGGATGACCAGCCCTGCCATGTTAACTGAGCCGGCCGCTAAATGGCGGCAGATTAGACCTGGGTGTAACAGCACCGCCAGGCCGCCTGACGACTGCCGGTGATGGATCACTACCCACCCTGCCGCCACCAACACCCCCCCCCCCCCACCACATCCATCCCGGTAGACACGATACATCTCACAAATGCAGGTTTGAGGTTGGGCCAGCGTCTACGACGCCGGCCCAACCTCAAACCAGCATTGGTTCAATGTGATCATCTCTGTTGGGATGCACATCCCTGCCAGCCAGAATCACCCAGCATCTCAACAATCAACCATGAGGGAACACAACACTCCATGCACAATAAATCTACTCTAAATACCATTCTGACTGGAAAATATAAATATTTGATGTCACATCTTGCTTATTGTAATTCCCGGCTCAGTTTTATTCTTTCATCCACACTGACAGTCATACCCGTCTCTCCTGGCCGTCTATTTACTGCTGGAACTGGCGCTCTGCATACCTCCGTCTCCGGACAAACGGCCAACAAGCGGCACAGATGTAACCACGGCAGTTTACAACTCTCATTTTTCTTACATGCCGTTCTGCAATTATACAGTCATCGGAATTCTCCCGTTCTGTTTTCACACATCAAGGTTTTGGCTGATATATCAACTAAACAAACACTCTTGTTTTTTGTTGCTTTCTGATATTACGACATAACGCTTTCGTCCTATATAATTATTATATTAACTCTTGAAGTTATGCAGGTTAAATCATACCTTCATAGCATGGATCTGCATAACAGGCTTTGTTGTTATATTCATGCAGTTATAATATGTTTATCACTTTCGTGAAATTTAGTATAGTTGTTGCTATTGCACAGAAAGTGTCTCAGTAATTTTTGGAAATTTACGATAAGATTTGTGTAAAATAGGTGTCATATGTGTCACAACAGCCAATATACAGGTGTCAAATGTCAGTGTGACACCAACCAACCAATCTATTAGTGTGACTTGCTGATCCGAGTGGCAGACAAACTAAACTATTTGGACGTTTTGGTTGCCGGGTTATTATTACCAAGATAAACAAACAGAATGATTGTGTAGCTAAGCTGATGATCGTGAGTATGTCAACACAATCATTATTTAGAACTGGACGTTGGCCTATAGCCTACGTCTTTATTTATTAGATCATAACAGGAAGTTAAAAATAAAAGTAGAATGCAAATGCAAATTATCAATTATATTTGTATGATAAGATTGATTATTGAGGAATCAGACAAAAAGGCGAATATAATAAATATAGACAATTCATTAAATTCGCTGTTCTGTCTGATTCCTAAATAATCAATCTTGTCATATAAATGTAATTGATAATTTACACTCCTTATACTTTTATTTTCAACCTTTTGTTAGGATCGCATGTAATAAATATAGTATCCTTGATATGACTATATAATTATGACCAAGTTAAATTCCACAAAATAAGGAATCGCCTATTCCCAGCAAATACAAAACATTTGTAAAACATTTGCACAACGTCGGCCCAACGTCTTCGACGTTGGTCCAACATTGTACAAATGTTTTACATATGTTTTTGTGTTTGCTGGGAAATCATTTTATCTGACGTTCATCTAATACATGGTGTGACACTGGGGAACCACCACTTGACAGACTGAATATTAGGTCTACACGTGACATCAAACAGTCTGAGATGAAAGATCAGAAGGACTTATGAGCTTCTGTTCAGTGGGTTGTGTTGTTCCAGTGACACACAAGGATCGCCGCAGACGAGTGTGCCATCTGGTGGCTGACAGTTATCTGCCAGCTAATCCATGTTCTCATGCGAGACCCGGATACCGCTGCCACGATCCCGCACGGATGTATCAATGATCCCCATCCATCTCTGTATCAATGTCCATGACATGGACACTACGTGCTCTGATCACATTTTGTGACAACGAGTCCCAGTGACGGTTCCTATTGACAGTCGCATTGACAGTCCCAGTGACGGTTCCCATTGACAGTCGCAGTGACAGTCCAGCAGGCCTTTCGCGCTGTAGCGGGCGGGGGCCCTAGGGTAGTGGTTAGCACCGCTGCCTTTCACGCCACAGTTCGGGGTTCGGTTCCCGGTCTCGGCGGTTTGAAAGAAAAATAAACTGTTTCTTCCCCATCCACATGTGAAAGTCAGTATTGTGGGGAGCCTCCGTGACCGAGAGCTAGCGTGCTCGGCCTCAGACCGCCAGGGTTCGTATTTCGAATCCTGTGTCTGGAGGACAGTGTCATCTCAATCATCTCACCATCCTCAGGAGGTTCTCCTGGCCCAGTTTAGCCTATATGTGCACAAAGGTGGCCTAAAGCCCGATTCATTTCTTTTCGCGCTGTAGCTTTGTATATAACCTGCTGTAATAATCTTTTCATATTATCGTATATTAACAGTGCTGTGTTGCAATGTATTTGCTATATATGATTTCAGCATGGTGGTCCACTTGAAGCTGTCACATGATGCCTGTAGCTTGCCTACTGCAATGATAATGATAGATTTTTTACCATTATTGGTCGTTCACTTTTTCATGTTTGTAGCATGGTCGTATTGTTATACGGACGTTGTTTCATGTTAGCATGGTGTTATTATCACCAGGACGTTGTTTTATGTTTGTAGCATGGTCTTATTGCTATAAGACGTTGTTTCATGTTTGTAGCAAGGTGTTATTGCCATAAAGAAAATACGTTGTCTCATGCATGTAGCATGGTCTTATTACCATCAGGACGTTGTTTCATGTTTGTAGCATGGTGTTAATGCCACACGGACGTTGTTTCATGTTTGTAGCATGGTCTTATTGTCGTAAGGACGTTGTTTCATGTTTGTAGAATGGTCTTACTGCATGTCATAAGGACGTTGTCTCATGTTTGTAGCATGATCTTATTACCATACGGACGTTGTTGCATGTTTATAAAATGGTCTTATTATCATAAGGACGTTGTTTCATGGTTGTAGCATGGGCTTGTCGCCATAAGGACGCTGGCTCATGTTTGTAGCATGGTCGTATTGCCATAAGGACGTTGTTTCATGTTCGTAGCATGGTCTTGTTGCCACAAAGACGTTGTTTCATGCTTGTAGCATGGTCTTATTACCATCAGGACGTTGTTTCATGATTGTAGAATGGTCTTATCACCGTAAGGACGTTGTTTCATGTTTATAGCATTGTCTTATTGCCATGAGGACGTTGTTTCAAGCTTGTAGCATGGTCTAATATTACCATCAGGACGTTGTTTCATGTTTGTAGCATGGTCTTATCGTCATAAGGACGTTGTCTCATATTTTTAGCGTGGTCGTATTGCCACAACGAGGTTGTTTCATGATTGTAGTATGGTTCCTTTACCACAAGGACGTTGTTTCATGTTTGTAGCATGGTCTTATTGTCATAAGGACGTTGTTTTATGTTTGTAGCATAGTCTTATTATCATAAAGACGTTGTTTCATGTTTGTAGCATGGTCTTATTGCCATAAGGACGTTGTTTTATGTTTGTAGCATGGTCTTATTACCATAAAGACGTTGTTTCATGCTTGTAGCATGGTGTTATTGCCATAAAAACGTTGTATCATGTTTGTAGCATGGTCTT
Organism: Flabesymbios commensalis; assembly: GCA_964017125.1. Classification (NCBI taxonomy): domain Eukaryota; kingdom Metazoa; phylum Annelida; class Polychaeta; order Terebellida; family Flabelligeridae; genus Flabesymbios; species Flabesymbios commensalis. Next base: position 27,851,577 of record OZ024904.1, on the reverse strand, counting down.
ATTACCACCAGGACTGCTGTTTCATGGTAATATCATGTGTTATTACCTTAAGGACGTTGTTTCATGTTTGTAGCATGGTGTTGTTACCATAAGGACGTTGTTACATGTTTGTAGCATGGTCTTACTACCGTAAGGACGTTGTTTCATGTTTGTAGCATGATCTTATTACTATCAGAACGTTGTTTCATGTTTGTAGCATGGTCATATTGCCATAAGGACGTTGTATCATGTCTGTAGCATAGTCTTATTACCATAAAGACGCTGTTTCATGCTTGTAGCATGGTGTTATTGCCATAAAAACGTTGTTTCATGTTTGTAGCATGGTCTTATTACCACCAGGACTGCTGTTTCATGTTAATATCATGTGTTATTACCATAAGGATGTTGTTTCATGTTTGTAGAATGGTGTTGTTGCCATAAGGACGTTGTCTCATGCTTGTAGCATGGTCTTACTACCGTAAGGACGTTGTTTCATGTTTGTAGCATGATCTTATTACTATCAGAACGTTGTTTCATGTTTGTAGCATGGTCATATTGCCATAAGGACGTTGTATCATGTTTGTAGCATGCTCTTATTACCATAAATACGTTGTTTCATGTTTGTAGCATGGTGTTATTGCCATAAAAACGTTGTTTCATGTTTGTAGCATGGTCATATTGCCATAAGGACGTTGTATCATGTTTGTAGCATGGTCTTATTGCCATAAGGACGTTGTTTTATGTTTGTAGCATGCTCTTATTACCATAAAGACGTTGTTTCATGTTTGAAGCATGGTGTTATTGCCATAAAAACGTTATTTCATGTTTGTAGCATGGTCTTATTACCACCAGGACTGCTGTTTCATGTGTTATTACCATAAGGACGTTGTTTCATATTTGTAGCATGGTGTTGTTACCATAAGTACGTTGTTTCATGCTTGTAGCATGGTCTTACTACTGTAAGGACGTTGTTTCATGTTTGTAGCATGATCTTATTACTATCAGAACGTTGTTTGATGTTTGTAGCATGGTGTTATTACAGTAAAGACATTGTTTCATGTTTGTAGCATGGTCCCTTTACCGTAAGGACGTTGTTGAATGCTTGTAGCATGGTGTTATTACAGCAAGGACGTTGTTTCATGTTTGTAGCATGGTATTATTACCGTAACGACGTTGTTTCATGCTAGTAGCATGTTTTTTTTACCAGAAGGGTGTTGTTTCGTGTTTGTAGCAAAGTCTTATTACCATCATGACGTTGTTTCATGTTTGTGGCATGGTCTTATTACCATAAGGACATTGTTGTTATCACATTGAGGACATTGTTTCATGTTTGTAGCATGATCCCTTCACTGTAAGGACGTTGTTTCATGTTTGTAGCATGGTCTTATTACCGTGAGGACGTTGTTTCATGATCATAGCATGGTGTTATTACCGTAAGGGCGTTGTGTCATGTTTGTAGCATGGTCTTATTACCATAAGGACGTTATCTCATGTTTGTAGCATGGTGTTATTATCGTAATGACGTTGTTTCATGTTTGTAGCATGGTCTTATTACCGTCAAGACGTCGTTTCATGTTTGTAGCAGCGTCTTATTGCCAGAAGAACGTTGTCTCATGTTTATAGCATCATGTCATTAACATAAGGACGTTGTTTCGTGTTTGTAGCATGGTCTTATTACCGTAAGGGCGTTGTTTCGTGTTTGTAGCATGGTCTTAACCTTTTCACTACCATACATGACGGAAATTTCCGTCGTCATTCGTCAATGAACGTAACCATAAAATGACACAAATTTTCGTCAAATATATACTACATTTATGTATTTTTCGTCATTTAAAGCTGGAAATTGCGTTAGCAATTCCAGCTTCAAATGACGAAAAATAGAACTCGTACACCAGTATATCTGGATCCTGGCATGCACCCCGGCCTGGAAGTCAAAGGGTTAATGTCATAAGGTCGTTGTTTCATGTTTTTATTATGTTATTACCGTAATTGGGATTAGCATTACTTTATTGCTATCAGAGCATTTTCACAAAGTTGAGGCAGGGTCTGATTGCCATTAGAACGATTTCTTGCAGCATGGTCTTTCTGTGGTGCGGACGTTTCTACATGCTTCCACCATGATCTGCTGCCGTAATGAAGTTGTTACATGCTGATAACATCGTCAGAAATATTTTGTTAATAGCTTATATCATTGGTGTTCATAGTGCTCGAAGCATGATTTTCCTCTTACAACGATCTGTACATCTGTATGGAACTGATTGTAATATAATCTTCCGGTCAAAAGGATTTTGCCAATTGCCACATGTTTGTACCAATATCTTTCTGCTGTAATGTTGTACGGACGTTGCCACATATCCTTGTTGCACGATGCTCCTGCTGCAAGGACGGCGTTAGGCCCCCTTTTAGCATGATTCTATATTTGTAAGGATGTTGCCACATGCTGGCAGCATGATTCCTCAGCTGGAAATATGTCGCTACATGTTGTTTTAATAAGAATTCTACTGTGAGGACTTTGCCAATTGTTTGTAGCATGGTGAACCTCCTACAAGAACGTTGTCACATTTTTGTAGCATGATCCTTGTGTTGCAAGGACTTTGACACATGTCTTTTAGTGTGACCTCTGCCTGTTCTGAGGATTTTGCAACATGTTTGTAGCATAACCCACCTCTGCTTTTCACATGTTTAAACATGATTCTTCCGCTATAAGTACGTTGCCCAATGCATGTAATATGATTCTCCAACTATAAGCACGTTGCCTCATGCCTCCCACTGGGCACATGACGTTGTTGCAACGTTGAATCAACGTCGTTGACGTTGATTCAACGTTGCAACAACGTCGTGTGTCTAGTTGGCTGTAACATGATCATCCTGCTACAAGGACATTACCACCAAGGACGTTCTATATCCACCATGATCGGGCTGGTGTGGGTACGTTGCCAGGGGCCAGCCAGGGCGCGGACACACGTTGCCATACAGCCAGCGTGCCGGACACAAGGACAGAGTCCATATTCCGGTTCCAGTGACTTGACTTCACAATGGCCGTAATTGTCGTGACGTCCTTTGATCTGACTTGAGGGGCACTTCAAGTGAGCCACGACACTTTCATTACCAGTAGTGATATTATAAGTGTTTTTTGAAAATTTAATAATAGCTTTATCCTGGAAGTTAATATATACTTGCCCTGTTGTTCTCTTTGATGATACCTATAAGCGATCATATAAAAAGATCACTTGACCAGAACTCAATCCCACCCAGAACGCATTGTTCTTAGAGTGGCATTCACGTCTTGTCAACAACCTGAATTCCAACATCTCCGACATTGTTCTTTCTGCATCAGACGAGCATAACTGATATAGCATTAATCAGGTTTTTTGTTGTGTTTTTTTTTTCCACTTGAATTTTGATTTATTGGATGGGACTAGTTTTTGATATGGTCGTTGTTGGAGGTGTGAATACACATTATGACAGTCTTTGTAATGTAGACCTATACAGCACGAACACAAATATTGATTGCGCACATCAAAAGCCAAAACACGCTCATTTGCATATTGAATAACGCTACAAATAGCTGTATTTTATTTAATATTTCAGGTGCGATAATGGAGAAATTGTACCAATCCGATATTAACGGGCTCATAGAAAATAACTTTAGCCTGGTCATTTAAAACAGGTTTTCTCTTTTCTATGAAGTTTATGATTGGGTTGTGTAGGTGATTTTTAGTAAACGAGATAGATGTTTTTCGCTGTTTTGAATAAAATAGATTTTTATTATCCTACTAAACATATATCTATATACGTCAATTGTTTTGTGGCAAAATCGGGCGTTCATTCATGACAATAATGACGGCAAATTAAATAAATATGACACCACCCGTTGTACTGATCAAATAAAATAGAGAAGGCATAGTTTTCTACATAAACTAGATATGAGCCAAGTGTTTGAAGTGATGTAGTTGACATCCATGGCAATGCCGTGTTTTTGTAGACTACACATATATGTGGCCACTCGGAGAATACTAAATCAGCCCCCCTCCTCGGTGATGTTTCGGTTATACCCTGTGATTGCGGCACACATGCCACCCATGACGAGACAGGCTCCGCACAATGAGTCGTCTGTCCGTCTAATTGGTTGAGCTAATATGTCAATTTTGCCAGTTAACTCTGGCCGTTTGCGTCTCGTTAATTTCTGGCCGATGGGCAAGAGCTGTCAGACTGTCAGCTGAGTGGTAAGAGGAGTGAGGATCAAAGAGGCCCCTGTGCCGCCATTCCTCATATGCAGCACAGGACTTTATGGTTCAGCTGTCTAAGTATACTCCTGACTACAGATAAATCAGCACACCAGATACGCCGCCTGCATTCTAACACACTAACGCTATTACTGGATCTCCACAGGAGAACCCACCTGGCCCACAGGTAACGTGCTTCACCTCCAATCCTCAGCATCCAGGCTCGAATCTTGTGTCTTGGGGAGTGCTGTCTTTGCCACAGACTTATATACTTAGGTATATATGTGGTATTTACATTCATCAGGATGTAACCCCCCAGCATGCCTGACTGACTGACTGACTGACTGACTGACTGACTGACTGACTGACTGACTGACTGACTGACTGACTGACTGACTGACTGACTGACTCACTCACTCACTCACTCACTCACTCACTCACTCACTCACTCACTCACTCACTCACTCAGGCTTGCCTGTATTTTATACTGACTAAATTGTATAGGGTATTCTGTGAAACTTTTTTGAATGGCTACTCGGTGAAAACAATGTTATATAAGACCCCCTCCTCCATACTTCATTGTATAGGCTGGCTAGGTGAAATCATTGAAGATCAAGGCTATTGAATTTCTCAGAATATGTCTTGCTGATTGGTGTTTTACATGAAATGACTATACTGTTAATAGTCTGTATTCTCGCACAAGTTACGATATATCGATGGTTATCTCAATCAATCCGAAGCCTTCGATGCATCGTGACTTAGAATACGGGCCCAGAGAGGTATTTGTGTGTACTAGTGTCAGTGGTCTGATGCCGTCTGCTTACTGTTTCTGCTATCAGTGCCGCGCCCCCTGACGGCTGTTAAACAATTAAACAGATTATCCCCGCAGGCCAATTGTTAACAAATAGCCACCCCACGTGACATGAAAGCAACATGGCTGACATCCTGTGTCACTGGGGGCGCGCTAAATACACTTGTGTGTTTAGCTCCACCGAATCTTCTCCTATATAATTAAAGTGGCAAGCTTCCGATATAATATAATATATACATAAGATATTATTACTCCGCCAATAAAATTGTGATTGTCATTGAAGACAACCAAGGAGACAACCCATGAGTAACTGCTCTAACATTATGAACTTGTTCAACAACTCAGACACCCGTCGCTGGCTTTACATAGTTTATTAAACGTTTGTGTCGTTTGTTTATCTTACATTATATTAAATACTTACACTATGTTAATGTTATATTGCTATAATAGTAGCCTAATTAGACAGAACCAGCCATAAAGAAGCCATATTATGATCCAGAAGTGAATTTACAACGGATAAATATATTATCCAATGTAAGTACACCACACAAATTGTTAATTTCAAATTAAAGGTAGCCTACTGAAGGTGATGTTTGGAGAGGAAAGAGTTGGTGGTTTGTTCGCCAGACTGATTGGCGGTATCTAGTGCTAATTAATACTTACTGGCCTTCTAACAAGCTAGTAGAGCGCCATGACATGTAGATGATTAAGTACCGGTGTTTATCATTATGTCCACTCGTCTCTTTGTTCACATAGCGGGCTGATGTACACATCTGTCACAGATATACAGAACAATCCCGCTCTGTAAAACCAAAAAGACAGTAACTGTTCACTTAACCATACACGCAGGAGACGCTGATATTAATGAAGCATAGCACACAATACCACACGCCATCAGCTGTGGACACGTACTGCATCACATCACTAACCCTTTAACCGCCGGTACCGCATATCTTCGGTTTTCATTTTTTATTAGCACATTAAGTACCACCTTTTAAACATGATAAAGATCAAATGTGACATCAATCAGCAATATTTAAAAACAGTTGACCCCCATTTTGTCAAATCTGAATAATTTTCACTCACTTGAAGTTGTGGATCGCGTCAGCGAGACACAACTTCAAGTGGGTGAAAATTCAGATTGAATAATTTGGCGGTTAAAGGGTTAACCCCTCACGATGCATTAAAGCATAATTCTTCATCCCTGAAAACAGGCCTAATTTTCCTACAACAAAGGGTTTTAGAACGAAATTTCCATGAAACTAATTTACCAATACACGGCAATTTTCTTTGATTTTTAAACCACATGAAATCATCTTCATCCACTACAAGTCGAGAATTGCGACAGCAATTCGCGGCTTGTAGTGGATGAAGATGAGAATGAGAAATTCAGGCTTGAAAGTGTTAAAAAGTAAACTGTTACTGCCTTTTGGTGTACCACGGCAGAATGATAAGTATACGAGCAGCTGTTTGACAGGAAGATCATCCAAGGCAGTCATTTTATTATACCTTACACCAGCGGGTGCCAGATTATTTATGTAAACAGCAGTGCAGTGTTTGCCAGCAAATTCAATTTAGTTAACAAATTAAGTTGATTTATGTCTTTTCGTGACTTTACATTATACATTTATGTCGCCACCAGTGGCACATTCAGAGGTTCTGCTGTGGCTCGGGACTCGAATGTACTGAGCTTGAATCCCGGATGGGCAGGATGTTTGTCAGTGTCGTTGTATATGTACAGCTCTTCAAACTGTTCAAATACATGTAGTTTGCTATCTATATCATAACGTAAGACACAAGGCAATATTCACTCACTTTGCATTGGAGGTGTATGATTATGTTTAAGATCGTCAAATGTAGCCTAAGTAATGTGCCACAATATCACAGACATCACTTATCTTAATATGATCATACAAGTCACAACCCAATTTCTGTACATAGATGGAATTTACTGACCTAGAGTTCTATGTTGTCCGAAAATAAGGGGAACTATACCTTGACAGTTTGAGACACAAGCTTCGAAAATCAGTTTTTAGCTTTTCTCCATATATGCCACCCTGAGCCAATCTTCTCGTAGTCCAGCAAAAACATTATATTTAACAATTTTAATGTGAAGTAAATGACTCGGGTCTCACAATATATGGCCCTTTGTTAATGTAAATTCATTTATATAATGATTTTCATCCTGTGAAAGGTTGTGAAATAATTGTATATGTTTGTAGCTTTTTGTTGTACACGTGTGTTGTAACTAGCAAACCATGAGATCATGAACTGTTAATTGTCACATGGCTCTGTCTATACCTCTTGTTATTTACCTTATTGTATTTAGTAAGAACGGTTAGAGTTTGGTGTAGTCTGGCAATGGGTTATACATCGTGGTGGCATCTTGTCTGGCCAAATGGTGACCCCTCTCACGCTCTATGTTATATAATCATCATGGCCTCGTTATCAAAATCAAAACCCCATCGAACTGAACCCATTGGTTTAATGCTGGCCCATAGTCACTTGACGACGTTCCAACATTAAACCAGCTTTATATTCATGTAGTGCAACTAATCTGGCAGTCATTGTTTGTGACTTGCGCGTGCGCAGTCACATGCTTTCTTCATCAGCTAATGGGTAAATATGTCTCAGGACACTGTTTTCAGTATATTCTCCCAGCATACTTAACTATAAACTCCAATATATAGAACGCGTCTTCCATTTAAAGGCATGGAAATAAAATGGAGGTATATCATAGTAAACAACTGTTATAGTTTGGATTCGTACATATTAAGCTTACAGTTTTAATTTCTAATTCACAACTATCATTTTATCATAATCTTCAAAATTATTCATGGTGTATAACTCCCTGACACACGTAGTAAGAACCAGGGAAAAAACCAAACGACATGCGAGATCAACTGGATAATCAATAAAATTTAACCTTTTAACCGCCGGTGCCGCATATATTCGGGTTTACATTTTTTATTAGCACATCAAGTACCACATTTTAAATATGTTAAAGATAAAATGTGACATCAACCAGCAAGATTTAAAAAGAGTTGACCTCCATTTTGTCAAATCTGAATAATTTTCACTCACTTGAAGTTGTGGATCGCGTCAGCGGGACACAACTTCAAGTGGGTGAAAATTCAAATTGAATAATTTGGCGGTTAAAGGGTTAATAAAGAAAACAATGATTATTTGTTATACACAGAGCCATTCATCCAACTCAACAACTTGAAGTGCCACAGAGAAACGATAGATCTTTATAAAGGCATTATATTTGATGCGAAATGTGTTTACAAATGACATATTCATAATCAGAACTTAGGCATTTTCTAAGTAGTATGTGCCTCTAAATATATTACAATATGCTATTAATATAAATCTTATAAACGTTTAAAAACAAAACAATTCTAATAAATCCTATTTTAAAGAGTACCAATCTCACCTGAACCATCAATCACACTAGGCAATCAAGAAAATATAATGATGGAAATAAATAATGATTATCATCAACTTTAATTGAAAACACGAAGAATGATTTACGATATCCTAATACCTTCTTTCCATTTTAATACGACGAAACATTCATGAAGAGAAAGATTATTAAAAACCTGACGAGTGCGGCCATGTAATTGTGACTAATTACAAAATTATCTGCTTTTATCTCGGTGTTAGTCACACGCGATTTGACGGTTACTCTTGATGACATATTGGATATGACGTTAGAATGGATAACTGCAGGGGACATGCAGTTTTTTTGGTCTGAATATTAACATTATCTGAATAATAAATCACGACATGTCGTGATATGTCAGGTTCTAATTGGAAGCAGCTCTGAACTAAATGACATAATGGTGTGTTACGTATTCACCAGCAGTTTGTACCAGGTTTATGATTGTCATAAAGCAGCCAAGTATAACCAAAGTACACGGTGCTCCTCTATCAACCACTTATATGAGTAAGACAGAATATTACATTATAAAATAAACGTTTTGTTTTCCGCAGTTTGTATAACAAGTAGCTGACATCCCAGCAAACACGAGACGTTGACCCAGTGTTGTTTTATTGTTGGGCCAGCGTCGCAGACGGTGGGCCAACATTAAAACAACATTGGGTCAACGTCTCGTATTAGCTGGGTATATACCTAAGCAACATCTCAGTATGTTTTGGAAAATACCCCAGTGGCATAGGCCTACTGGTAAAACCACAAATAAATGTAGAGGCCAGGCAAGCTATATTTTTAGACATATTGTAGTTGTCTATTTTGACAGTTTGACAGTTTTCCATTAGTACTGTGTCAAAGTAACAGCTAACTAAATTGTTTATGTGATGTCTGTCTACATTTCTTGGTTTTCTTTCTCACAGTGTTATGCGTATGTCTATCATACTATAAATCACACTATGCATTCCTCTATTTACCTCTGACAAGGCCCAACAAAAAGAGCTGTCACATTGTGCAGAACATTCTGGTCATCAATTTGACACTACGTGTACAGGCTTCCTGCTTATTTATTTTAAAATTTGGTTCATTCACTTGTATTTAGTCAGTCAGTCAGTCAGTCAGTCAGTCAGTCAGTCAGTCAGTCAGTCAGTCAGTCAGTCAGTCAGTCAGTCAGTCAGTCAGTCAGTCAGTCAGTCAGTCAGTCAGTCAGTCAGTCAGTCAGTCAGTCAGTCAGTCAGTCAGTCAGTCAGTCAGTCAGTCAGTCAGTCAGTCAGTCAGTCAGTCAGTCAGTCAGTCAGTCAGTCAGTCAGTCAGTCAGTCAGTCAGTCAGTCAGTCAGTCAGTCAGTCAGTCAGTCAGTCAGTCAGTCAGTCAGTCAGTCAGTCAGTCAGTCAGTCAGTCAGTCAGTCAGTCAGTCAGTCAGTCAGTCAGTCAGTCAGTCAGTCAGTCAGTCAGTCAGTCAGTCAGTCAGTCAGTCAGTCAGTCAGTCAGTCAGTCAGTCAGTCAGTCACTCAGTCAGTATGTCGGTCGGTCGGTCGGTCGGTCGGTCGGTCGGTCGGTCGGTCGGTCGGTCGGTCGGTCGGTCGGTCGGTCGGTCGGTCGGTCGGTCGGTCGGTCGGTCGGTCGGTCGGTCGGTCGGTCGGTCGGTCGGTCGGTCGGTCGGTCGGTCGGTCGGTCGGTCGGTCGGTCGGTCGGTCGGTCGGTCGGTCGGTCGGTCGGTCGGTCGGTCGGTCGGTCGGTCGGTCGGTCGGTCGGTCGGTCGGTCGGTCGGTCGGTCGGTCGGTCGGTCGGTCGGTCGGTCGGTCGGTCGGTCGGTCGGTCGGTCGGTCGGTCGGTCGGTCGGTTCGGTCGGTCGGTCGGTCGGTCGGTCGGTCAGTCAGTCAGTCAGTCAGTCAGTCAGTCAGTCAGTCAGTCAGTCAGTCGGTCGGTCGGTCGGTCAGTCAGTCAGTCAGTCAGTCAGTCAGTCAGTCTTTCAAATTCATTCATTCATTCATTCATTCATTCATTCATTCATTCATTCATTCATTTATTCATTCATTTATTCATTCATTCATTTATTTATTTATGCATTCATACCTTCATTCATTCACTTGTATCATTCATTTAGTCATCCATTTATTCAGAAATGTTTCCTTATGCTTTGGTAAGCTGTTGGATGAAATACAAAGCTCGATTTAATGATCGGTGTCAATACGTGTGTACTAGCTAGTATATACCTTTTTTATGGTAATGTGTATTGATTGAAGAAATAAACTGTTTTTTTCATTATTATGACACCATTATACTAGCAGTAGTGCATTTCATGTCATTTTTTATATTTACCATAGAATAAATATATTCACCATAGAGTTGCCTCCTGCAACTAGCACCATACTGCAAGTGGTGCATTTCATGTATATCATTGTATATTTTAAACATGTTAGATTTGCCTACAGTGACATAAAACACGCAAATACAGTAAACAATATTTTATGTACGTTTTTAGAAATCTAATGTTTATAAAATTTACGATGATTGGAATACGTCTATGCTATAACCAATACACACCCTCACCTATAGTACTCTCATCAGCATACTCAGCATACTCAGGATAATTCAAAGCCACTTTTCACATTTCTTTAAAATCTAAAATGATACATATGCTTGGTGAGCTATAACCAATGTTTGGCACAAAATACTACCCTCTAACATTTGCCGTACTCTGTCAATAATATTTGGCTTAGCCAGTTTAGCCAAAACGACCAACTCTCGGAATAGTGCCGGATAAACGTTTTGGTCCGCTGCTTCACAATCTTCGACTTGGTTAAAGATCAAACAACCATTTTTTTATAATTCTCTCACAGACGTCAACAAAAGAAGCTCGAACAAATCCCTATCACCAGCCACGTCTGATCATTTGTGGTGTATGGGGTCACCACCTCCGACCCAAATCCTCACTGGCTATATCAACAGGCACATACATCATATACGGATCAGTGAGCGGACCCCAACAGCTAGCCTTATCCCGACAGATCCTGATAAATTTGATTTACGGAGGCTATCAGTACATTCCACAGCCCTCATGCACATTACACCCCCCCCCCCCCCTCATACCAGCTGGACAGCTAGTCTAAAGGCCGTTGGCTTTTTCGTTTTCATTTTACAACTGTACAAATGTAATACAATATATTCTTATATAGTTCAACTTTTCGTTTTTATTTATATTTTATAACATGAATGTAATGCTTCTTACACAGTTCAAATTGGAATTTTTGCTTCTGGTGAAAAACTTCAGGTACACTTTATACCTGTGTACCGTACCAGTACTTGTATTACAACGAGACATATCTGTCATCTGATAGACTAGGTCTACCCAACTTATTAGGCCTTGACAGGCCTGTGATCAGTGACAATTATCTTACGGATGTATCTATTACCAAGACCGGGTTCGAATCAATGAAGGGTGATGTCAGGACGTGTCAATTAATTTTCCTCAGGAAGTTCCTCAGGCTCAATTGATCCTATCGACGCACAAATGTGGTCTAAAGCCCGATTTATTCCTAACCTGTATTCAACCTGGGGAAATTACCCAACAGTCGTGATGCAGGCGGTCACGTCGTATGTAATGTTTCTTCAGATAAGATAGCAAGCTCTGGAGGCCTCTTTTGAATGGTTGGCATGCCTGACTTGTCAACAGACAACCAGATGGTGAACCAATGTTGTTTTAATGCTGGCCCACCGTCGCAGACGGTGGGCCAGCATTAAAACAGCATTGTTTCAGCATCTGTTGTTCGCCGTCTCGTCGGGCCCAGGTTGTCAGGCGGTGAGCTCAATCAGGCCATTTATCACCTGCTTACTAATAAGCTGTTGGCGTAATCCGTCTTATCTGGACATGAGCCATTACACATCTGTTGTCGTCAAGTCTCTACAAAAGCCCAGTGTTCATTGATAACGCACAGTGACACTCCTCCCCGCGCCATACGTGACAGCCATTAATCAGACCTGATATCCCCCTGCTGGCTCATATCTGCTCATCCATCAGACCAACACACAAAAACATAGGAAAATCAAGTAGAGCGATGATGGAAATACAGAACAATTTATCTATAGGCCCTATATTTAAAGTTCATATTGAGCTTATAAGAGCTGGCTCCATTTGCGTGTGGTTCAAATTACATGTACCATCAGCTATTTTAAGCATATTAGACAATCATAAAACTAGTTTGTGCACTATTACCCTAAGCGTATACTTCTTCGCATAATCAAGGAGGTTATCTATAAAAATTCTTTGGCTAAATCTAGACATGGTATTTTGGACTGGGAAATCTTATTCTTGCTGATCTACACCTCACCTCACCAGACACGGTGATATACACCTCACCAGACATGGTGATCTACACCTCACCAGACATGGTGATCTACACCTCACCATACATGGTGATATACACCTCACCAGACATGGTGATCTACACCTCACCAGACATGGTGATCTACACCTCACCAGACATGGTGATATACACCTCACCAGACATGGTGATCTTCACCGCACCTCACCAGACATGGTGATCTACACCTCACCAGACATGGTGATCTACAACTCACCAGCCATGGTGATCTGCACCGCACCTCACCAGACATGGTGATCTACACCTCACCAGACATGGTGATCTACAACTCACCAGCCATGGTGATCTGCACCGCACCTCACCAGACATGGTGATCAACACCTCACCAGACACGGTGATCTACACCTCTTCAGACATGGTTATCTACACCTCACCAGCCATGGTGATCTGCACCGCACCAGACATGGTGATATACACCTCACCAGCCATGGTGATCTGCACCGCACCAGACATGGTGATATACACCTCACCAGACATGGTGATCTACACCTCACTAGACATGGTGATCTACACCTCACCAGACATGGTGATCTATAACTCACCAGACATGGTGATGTACACCTCACCAGACATGGTGATATACACCTCACCAGACATGCTGATCTATAACTCACCAGACATGGTGATCTACACCTCACCAGACATGGTGATATACACCTCAGCAGACATGGTTATCTACACCTCACCACACATGGTGATCAACACCTCACCAGACATGGTGATTTATACCTCACCAGACATGGTGATCTACACCTCTTTAGACATGGTGATCTACACCTCACCACACATGGTGATCTACACCTCAACAGACATGGTGATCTACACCTCACCAGAAATGGTGATCTACACCTCACCAGACATGGTGATCTACACCTCAACAGACATGGTGATCTACACCTCACCACACATGGTTATGTACACCTCACCACACATGGTTATGTACACCTCACCACACATTGTGATCTATACCTCACCAGACATGGTGATCTACACCTCACCAGACATGGTGATATACACCTCACCACACATTGTGATCTATACCTCACCAGACATGGTGATCTACACCTCAACAGACATGGTGATCTACACCTCACCAGACATGGTGATGTACACCTCACCACACATTGTGATCTATACCTCACCAGACATGGTGATCTACACCTCACCAGACATGGTGATATACACCTCACCACACATTGTGAGTTGTACCTCACCAGACATGGTGATCTACACCTCACCAGACATGGTGATGTACACCTCACCACACATTGCGATCTATACCTCACCAGACATGGTGATCTACACCTCACCAGACATGGTGATGTACACCTCACCACACATGGTGATCTACACCTCACCAGCCATGGTGATCTACACCTCACCAGCCATGGTGATCTACACCTCACCAGACATGGTGATCTCCACCTCACCAGACATGGTGATCAACACCTCACCAGACATGGTGATCTACACCTCACCACACATGGTTATGTACACCTCACCACACATTGTGATCTATACCTCACCAGACATGGTGATCTACACCTCACCAGACATGGTGATGTACACTTTACCAGACATGGTGATCTACACCTCACCAGCCATGGTGATCTACACCTCACCAGACATGGTGATCTATGCCTCACCATACATGGTGATCTACACCTCACCAGACATGGTGATGTACACCTCACCACACATGGTGATCTACACCTCACCAGACATGCTGATCTACACCTCACCAGATATGGTGATCTACACCTCACCAGACATGGTGATCTACACCTCACCAGACATGGTGATCTACATCTCACCAGACATGGTGATCTACATCTCACCAGACATGGTGATCTACACCTCACCAGACATGGTGATCTACACCTCACCAGACATGGTGATCCTATGAGATATACCTTAACAAGCCTGACATAGTGACGTACTCCACGAATGATAACTCTTTACTTCTAAACACTGAAAAATATCATTCACTATCTCGTTATTTAAGATTAAACGAGACAGACCTTTGACGACATATCGTGGACATGATAGAGGCTCTTTTTTACCATGTTTACTTATAAGCAAGTTAGTTTTGATCTAAGCATACAATTTCCTAACTCTGCCATATATGTAAATAAAAATTGCAAGCATTAGAGGTGATTAAGAGTATCTACAGGAAAAAATCGCCGATAATTTATTGCCTTAACATACTAACAAGCTTTTTAAAAGAGGTAGAAGTCTGAGTGATATGACTGTGCTGCCTTTTTGAAGAGTTAATGGTCTGGGTGATATCACATTGCTGCCAGGGGTTTTTCACCACATAATCACTTCCTTCCTTTCATGTGACAGCAGATCAAGATAGAAGGAAGGGGGCTCAAGATCCCAAAGTGTTCTTTTCAGGAAGATCTGGTGTGTGTCTTGACTGGGGTGAATGACTGGAGGGACCAGAAAACACGGGACATTCACCCAATGTTGGGCTAATGCTGGCCCACCATTAGCCCAGTAACGGGTCAATATCTAGTGCTGACTCGGGGACGGTCACCTACATCACATATCTGTCACTGATACCAAACACCACGTTAAACGCCGCAGTGTGCCAACGCTGGCGTGATGTTGTGCCAACGTCTGTCACGTTGAGCCAGCATTGGGCCAGATTTATACAGATGTTTTGTGCTAACTGCATGGGCATATATCACTCATGTGTGTTGACAATGTAGTTGTCAGCAGGTTTCAAATCCCTGTCAGATTAAAGGCCATCTGATTGTATTTCGTAGTCCATGACTAAATCGTAAATCACTAAGTAAAACATCTGATGAATATTGAGAACACCCCAGCACACACGGGACACCGACCCAGTGTTGGATCAATGTTGGGCCAGCGTCGTAGACGGTGAACCAGCATTGATTCCACATTGGGTCTATGTTTTATGTGTGCTGGGACGGGAGTTACGTATAACAACAGTAAATCTGTATATATGTAGCGACAATAATTGGATGTGAATTTTTCAAATGTCAACGGCTTTCTAATATCGCCAAAAAATCGTCACTGTCATTTTTTTACTCTAGAAATGAATATCGATAATGAATAATTAAGTATTTTCCATTGTGATTTCCCTTTAGTTAACACAATGACTGAAATTATTATTATCGGACCTTTTGATCCTGTAAAAAAACAATAAATCAATCGAGTTTGAATATGTATACAGTAATTATTATAACTAATTACTTGCATATAGCTATATGTTAGAGACTAATTAGTTTTTAGTTATCTCGTCCATCAGTCAGTCTTGCTCAGCAGTGATTGATCATATTTAGAGCGATATCGAGTATTTAGTAGTTAGCGTCTAGTATAACATGTGCGTGATTTATAGTTACATTACAAAGCCATTAGGAAGCAAACAAGAAAATAAGCGTACGAGTAACGAGTATGAACAGCGCGATTCATCAGCAAGTTGGCTAATAGTGTACTAGAAAAATAAACAAAGTTAACTAGCCTGAAACCAAACAAATACTAATTATCTACACTTCAGCGGTGATCCAATGATGTGACTAACTAATTAGAGGCGGAGTATATCTCACTGTGATAAGTAGAGAATAAACACCTAGTGTAGGCCTAGTAGTTGTGTTATAATATAGTAAGTCAATAGAACTCTCGGCTGACTTGTGAGAACTACACATTAAACACGTAGTGTAATATATTAATATAACTTACACATCTCATTAGGATAATTACATATTGTAGTGAGTGTGTCCTTGTTTATTAGGTAAGTATAAGTTGGAAGCAATTCAGAGAACTACATATATACTCAATATTTATTGTGACAGTCGTATATAAAAATATAATCGGCATAAGTTTAAAATACAATTATTTTACGATAATTATTTAGATCTACATGTATTTGTGTGAAAATAATAGTCGTTGGGGGTTTTGTAGAGAATATAGTATGATACGTATGGTTTGATAAATCGTATTTATAAAAAACATAGGCAGCATATAACTTCACAGGATAATGACAGGTTCTATACTGAATGAGTCCATCATTCACCTGCCGAGGGGATGATGTCATTCACCCTACTTGTCTATGCACCATCTTGTGGGAACAAAGACAACCGCCATTAAGACTAGTTTGGTGCTCTTTTAACTACAACATGTTATATTATGTTATATTTATGTATATATATATCTACACAAAGTGCAGACTGAAAACTTAATTGTATTTCGCTTGATATATATTTATACTGTTGCGCTCTACTGTATACATTGTATGCAGTTGCTCATAACATTTTCGATTAGGTTTTTGGGAGTTCTACACTTTACAGTTTGAAATTCAAGGATAATTCTACAAAGTGAAAGTGTTTCAGGTCTAACTATATTACCCGTTGTATATTGGCTGTGATCACCAAATGACGAGGTTTATTATTTCGTTTCTGCCATTTCGCTGGCTATAGAAATAAAGCTCATGGAGTGAATCTGGGTTATTATTATGTCCATGTATAATCATGATAATAGTGAGGAGTGATAGGCTTTACTGTGGATAGACTACACTAGCTGATGAAAGCAGAGCCGCTGGCCATGTGTCCTCTATCACTCACACGATCACGTTGAAATAATAACCAAACGGGAAAGAGAAAAAACAAGATGGCGTCACTAATGTGTTCTGCTTTAATCGCTAGGGTGCGTGGTGTGGTTTGTGGAGGAGTCTGGCTGGCGGCGTGTCTGTGTGCAGCTTTACCACACACGTTTGATAAGCCTTATCGTGAATAATGAGCCGAGACGACGCTCAAATTTAAATCCTTTTTCTTGATAATGCACACTTTGATGTGCTGATGTGTCTGATGTTTCCAGATACAGCACGATCCCAGTGAACCTGTGTGTTATAGAGTCTGCTGACTAGGATCTGACCCCCCCCCCCCCCACCGGGAATGTGATCGCCTTCGTGTGGTTATGTGTGAGCCAACGACTATATAGCGCATAGCTGCTCGTGTGTGTATTATCATGTATGTATCATACTGTCATCAAAGGCCAAACTGCCATAACCATGGTAACTGCGATCCAAATGATTGTAATAGCGCCTAATAATTTGCTAATATTTTTAATTTCCTAAAAAATGCTATCATGTAGCTGATTTCCATATATTGTAGTGCAATAAATTTGCTAATATTTAACATTAATAATAAATGCGGCTCTTAGTTAAGAAGATTCGGGTGATGCATAATTATTATTTTATTATTCAAATTATTTATTTCAGCTCTTTATGATCTATTATTTCCGATCCATCTATTGCTTTTTGTTCTATAGTTCATCTGTCCCCAATGCATGAAATTGTGTGTTATTGAATTCCGGACATCTAAGGAGACGTGTTATTTTCCAATAAGCATTATACAAATGCAATGTGAAATCCCCATATATAGGCCTGCCATAAGAGTTGGCTCAGGGCCCGTATTCTCGTACAAGTTACGATATATCGTAGGCTTCTGATTGGTCGAGATGGCCATCTCGACCAATCAGAAGCCTACGATATATCGTAACTTGTACAAGAATACGGGCCCTGATCATCATGCCACATGGTCAATTACATTGCCTAACAGACCAGCCCCATGTACCAGGGGTGCAAATTCAACTATAAGTTTCACTAGGCCAGAGCCAAATTCAACTAGCTCTTACCATCATTTACCATACATTTCTATGGAAAATTCACTAGCTCTAGCAAAATTCCACTATCCTCGGGCTACGGGGCTAGTGCGAATTTTCACCCCTGTTGTACGATTGCTTTTCGTAAATTTGCATTATTCATTGATAATTCGTTTTACATTATTATCCTTTCGATTTCATACATTTGCTGCATTTTATTTTATTGTTTCATAGATTTGTTGTTAAAAGTGAGCGATCAATAACCCTTGAAGTCATTTATTCGATAAGAGTAAGGCATATAGTCCAGATTCGGGCCTTTTTTTGTAAACGTATGGTTAAAACATGTTAAAACATGTTACATAAATGACCGTCAAAACAGTAAAATGGAAACGACCAATAACGGTAAAAAGTGAACGATCGATAACGGTAAAAAGTGACCGTCCGATAGTGGTAAAAAATCACTGTCTAATAACGGTATAAAGTGACCGTACAATAACGGTAAAACGATAAAGGTAAAAGTGACCGTCCAATAACGGTCAGAAGTAATCGTCTAATAACGGTAAAAAGTGACCGTCCAATAACGGAAAAAATGACCGTCCAATAATGGTGAAAAATGATCGTCCAATAACGGTAAAAAAGGAACGACCAATAACGGTAAAAAGTGAACGATCATAACGGTAAAAAGTGAACAACAAATAACGGTAAAAAGTGACCGTCCAATAACAGTAAAAAGTGACCGTCCAATAACAGTGAAAAGTGACCGTCCAATAACGGTAAAAAGTGAACCACCCAATAACGGTAAAAAGTAAACGGCCAATAACGGTAAAAAGTGAACCAAACAACAATGGTTTAAGTTAACCGACTCTAATGGTTAAAAGTGAAAACATGTAATAACGGTTGAAAGTAGACTACAAATTATTGTTTAAAATGACTGAGCTATACCTGTTAAAATTGCAGTCAACAACGGCCAAAATTACCAGATTGATAATAACCGCTAAAATTGACGGTTTCAACAGACCGACATATAGCGGTAAGAAATGATCATCGACTAAGATACCATTTAAAATTAATCAACCAATAACGGGATAATTTAAGTGATTTGATTAATTTTGATTCAAATAAGTAACTGATCAAAATCGATTACTTACTATACCGACTAATACGATTGAAGATTTAACGGTTCTAATTCAACTCCCTTGCAGCGCCACCTTCGGAATTTGAGCCAACTCTATTTACTTCAGGTAGCTGAATTACTGCAGGTAGCAGGCAGCTAAATGATAATCACATAATGCCAAAGGTTTTCATGTTTTCTAGACCATCACGCTCACACCTAATATGTATTCTTCACTTCACCCATTGTCCACATATCATATCTACGCAGCAAATATATAATTCGTGATAACAATGTATAATTCCTTATAATCTTATATAACAAAGATAGGTATATCTTAAAAAAGACGATACATTGACTGAACATTGTTTTAATGTTGACCCAGCGTTGTAGATAGTGGGACAACGTTAATACAACAATGGATCAGTGGGATGTTGTTCCCAAAAGTCACGGGACGTTGAAACAAAGTTGGTTAAATGTTGGCCTAATGTCTACAACGCTGGCCCGGAAGTGGTGTTTTGGTGGCTGGCAGGAGATTAATACCCATTCATCGGGTGAACGGACGGCTTTGTTTTACACGATGAATCAAAGTACCATTTTACATCACTGTAAACAGACTTAATTTTGCAACAACTAAGGGTTTTATGATGAAAATTTCCATGAAACTGATTTACCAATACATGGCAATTTTCTTTGATTTTTCACCCACTTCAAATCATCTTCATCCACTACAAGTCGAGAATTGCCACAGCAATTCGCGGCTTGTGGTGGGTGAAGATGACACTCGTAAATTCAGGCCTGAAAGGGTTAATCATGGTAATGAGAACTTGAATTCACAATAATAAACAGCAATTCGCGGATGAGATGACGATGGTAAATTCAGGCTCGAAAGGGTCAAGCACGATTTGTGCCCTATGTGATCCCATTATAACAACTATACTATCAACAAACTAATTCCATAGTAATATGATATCGGTCGCTGTCAAATCCGCGCGAATCTCGAATTATATATAATCAGCTTGTCAACAAAAAAAGGATAAATGAAAGAATTTCCGTTGCATCAATGTTTTAATGAGATTTCAAATATATACAATTAAATCGCACCTCACAATAATTCATACATACATACATTCTATTTTATCATCACGTTTTTAATCAAACTGTCAATTGCACAAATTAAATTAGCAAATAATAGTTATCACTTTGGAGGAAAATCATTCTCTTCACTGCGGACATTTCACAGTTATTTATCTCACTTGCGTTTGCACGCTGACATTGTTATTATTTTCATTCCAATCAAGACGTCAATCGCAAAATCAACAATGGTCGTCTTGTGTGGAAATCCGTAGTCTTAAATTAAATATGTGTGCTCGTCAAATCAACGACAAAACTTTAAAATAAACAACAAACAAATGAACAATCCAACAAAAATCAACGCACGATATAACAATAACACTTATAGGGACTGTGTGTGCAGAAAACGAGAGACAACTACCCAATGCTGGTTGAATGTTGGCCCACCGTCTGCGACGCTGGCGCAACATTCAACCGGCACTGGCTGAGCGTCCCGTGTTTCCTAGCTGTGTGTGCTAAATGTGACATGGCACAATGTGAGAAGGGAACATATTGTTGACTAGGCTTTCTTGTTTCACATCTCATCAGTTTCACCCACGTGGTATTTATTGTATTATTACGCAGTTGCAATTGACATGATAGCCCAGTAAACACAAAAAAATTACATACCATTTATACAACGCCGTTGGGCCAACATTGTATAAATGTTATACAAATGTTTTATGTTCACTGGGCTGCTCTGCGGGGTCAGCTGTCAATTCATTGCTATCTGAATTCAAATTTCTGCTGATAACAATTTTGACACTCATTATTTTCTGCTTGAGATATTAAAATACGTTAAATGATAATCAATGTAAAATACGGATTTTCCCCAGAATCTATAAAATTAACAATTTGGTGAAACCAACTAGAGGCAAGCAATTACATAGAAATTAGTTCTGCATTTATGGCTCTGCCACAAATTGTATAAGCCAATATATTATACCATTAACATTGTCTTGACGCGTACCATAAATTATAAGCATTCAGGAAATCTATACTTATATATAATATTAAGTGACCCAAATTATTGTCCTAAAACGTTACCATATTAAAAGTAAACCAACGCTATACGCTACGGTCAAGAAAAACTAAACGAAAAGGTGGATTTTTTTCTGAAATATCCAATCATTAATAACTTATTTAAGTTGTATTGATTCTGTTACCTCTTGGTCAATTATTTCGATTAAAATTAATGACTATGGCAAGTGAGATATTTTTGACGTAAATAGCGAAAATAGTTATTATAATAAATGTTTCTTGAGTACACAGAAAAGTTAACCTATATCTTCAATTACTAATAAATTAATGCATATTTCTGACAAATCTGGAATCTCAACTGACTTAGTAGTAAGTTATTTGTATTTGACAGTTTCTACTTGCGATCATCGCATGTTCTCGGCATTCTGTTGAATTCCATGTTTTCTATTCCAAGTTGAAAGCAGAATGGATAATCTAGGCTTTATAAATATTCTTGGTGTCGTGTGGCATCTGTAAGTTCAGGTTGTACTGGATCAATTACCATAATTTAATGTTTCAGCGTCAATGTGAATGTCATAAAGTACGTGAAGTATGTGATATAAATCTCCCTCAGGAATCGTGCGAATTAAAGGGGCGTAACTGCCACTTCACAGTGGCAGTTACGCCCCTTTAATTCGCACGAATCTATCGGGAGCATAACGGGATCAGTATATTATCAACACATCACAGATAGTTTGCGTGTGGGACCTGGGGCTAGGTGGCTCCCAGCCTCTGACCATATAAGGAATACGGGAAGTAGGCGGCCAGAGACGGGGGTATGGCCGCCCCCAGTCCCGCCGCTGACGGGGGTGACGCCATGGCTGACATGGCTGACTTGTAGGGGTGGTAACGGCTGGCCGTCAGCAGGCTGTTGGGGCTCAGGCTGCGCGGGTAGGACTGCCGTAATGCGCCGGGACTCAGCGATCCCGGGTAGTGAGCGGACGGTAATCCCGGTATGCCAGGAGCAGTCAGACCTAGTCCAGAGAGTCCTAGTGGTAGCTGATAGGGGGATTCCACGGTACCGGGTCCTGTGTGAGTTCTCAGATGCTGCAGCAGCTCTTCTGATGTGGTAAACCTCTTACCACAGTGTTCACTTCCCGCCACCCAGTTACAGACATAGGGTACTGTATGGTGACCCGGGATGACCCCGCCGTAACCATGGGGATATAGTGATGAGGCTAGGTGATGAGGCAGGCTATGTGCCCCTCCTAGAGCCCCTAGTCCTCCTAGTCCTGATGCTGAGAAGCCTGCTGCGGCCGCCGCGTGACTTAGAGCCTTGTCATGAGTACACTGTACACAGCCCGCCCCGCACCCCGGCCCGGGATGTCCACTGCCCCCTCCACCACGTAACGCTGACATCTGACAGTGATGACAATAAGGGTCCTTACATACAGGCACCAGGGTGGTGGCTCCAGTACTAGTCTTCACACTGGCGTAGGCTAGGTAAGGACTAGACGAGGCTGACGCGGCTAGCTGTGCCATCCCCGCCTTATGACTGAGTCCTGCCTGGTAGAGAGAGGAGTCCAGACCATAGGGGTAGCTGTGATGATGTCCTAGTAGTGACAGGGAGGAGGCGGGGTAGGGCAGAGTAGACGAGGGTAAGCTGACACTGGGGGCCAGGGTAGATACCTCAGGTCTGTGTAGACTGGATACTGAAGGACTAGTGTGATTACTATGTGATGGTGAGCTAGTAGTCAGGCTAGTACTTGTAGTACTGGAGCTAGGGGGTTGACTAGTAGGTCTGCTAGTACCAGCAGTACCCCCACGGCTAGTACTCTCCCGGTGATTCACCTCCAGCATCACATTGCCGCAGCTGAGGCTGATCTTACTGTTGCTATGGTGACCTGTATGTGCAGATGATGATGATGATGTGGATAGGGCCGGGGAATGTGTGACGTCACGGGATACCGGCCTGCTGCCAGCCTCCCGGGGATCCCCTCCTGATCCTGATTCACGTGGATCACGTGGATCACGTCCTCCTGGACGCTTATCATCACGTTTTCTCTCACTAGCACTGCTAGGTCTGGACCCCAGGTCCCCCGTGTCTGTGGGGGGCGGGGTAGAGAAGTCTCTGGCCAGGTCGGCATCACTCCTAGGACTGTGAGGTGACGTGGATCTGCAGATGTCCCTCCTCAGATCCAGACCTGGACTACCGCTCCCTGATCGCTTCTTGGTGAAGGTGGTGGTGCTGGTTGGAGACTTGTCCTGGGCGTCCTTGGTGTCTTTACTCTCCTCTTTATCTGTTGAGGCTCTAGAGGGTGAGTCTTTACCTATACTATTACATGTCTGTGCTAACAGTGCCAGGGGACTCTTCTTGGTGTCCAGCTGTAACAACAAACAAACAAACAACATTAACAACCAAATCAAACAACAGTATAGTAGATTAAATGTCTTCACTCTTAGAAACTAAAAATAGCGTTAAGTATACAATCTTCAAATGCGACTAATCGATCCAATGTTGCTTCTATCAATGCTGGGACAGAGAAACATTTGGTCAAATTGCTATTTGTCCGGGTATATCGTCACCTTGGAGTTATAAGTGGCAGTTTGGCACCTTCTATATCCAAGGGGACGATATATACCACACGTCACTCCAGGAACCGAAGGGTTTCTCATCAACAAGTGGATAAATATGGACCCTCGGTATACAACTCTTCTCTCATTTAGCATGTTCATGTAGTAATGGAATGGCGCATGTGGGTTGGTTTAGTTGGTTAATTGATTAAATGTGTCAATGTTGTTGACTGTAGAGCTCTATATTTGATCCATGTCACTTGATATTGCGTCCTGCGCATTAAATCTGCGCTTTGAGGCAATATCGCGACAGGAGGAAATCGGCATTCTCAGGACTCAATCAAACTTTTTCCAATAGCTCTCAACGATTTTTCACAGCACTGCACACTTTACTTCACATACGCTGTAAAAGTATACAAGGCCATGTTTATCAACATTCGACACAGCTGGGATTCGAGCACGGTATTTCTATGTTCAGCTGTTACGACTCCCACAAGCGAACCACATGAGAACCATCGCGGACGACTATATATTTACACGGTAGGACTATACTGGCAAGAGCACGAGAAAAATATATCATCATCATTGCTAATGGACATTTAATTACATTCATCACTTTTTTATTGAATTACAAATTACACTGTTGCGCTTTACAAAAAACAGTAGCGTTATTCACAATATTGGCTTGACATAAAAATAATTAAAAGAAAAGGAGAAGCGATGTATGAGATATATTTGAATAAGATTTATTATATTTCTACAAAACATATCTCGAAGTGAAATAACGTAATTTACAATAGTAGTAATATGGCTAAATAGAAAACCAAATACGTGTATAGATGTGTTACTGATATATAGCCTAAAACAGGACGTCCCGTTTGTAATTAAAATAATAAACTCGCCTAAAAAGATAACACATCGCCACATCTGGGTTTACTCATATTGGTTCAATAAAAAATCGTGCATATTATGGGCCTCTATATTTGTTTTATCTAATATTTATTATATATTTACTTCCTCATTATAGATATAATTGATGAACTTCTAAACCAAGAATGCATTAATAACATTATTTTATGACAGTTTCAAGATATGTTATTATTTGAAAACAGAACATATATTCTATTATTGCTATTACTTTAAATATGTTGAATCAAATTTATTTAGTAAATTTATATTCAAATTTATTGGCAGCGGATGAAGTAGAATTGCGTTCATAATAAATCAGGTATGTAGGGCATAGCTAATACCAAATGATTTTATGAAACTTATATACTTCAACTTCACTTCACTTGGCCGACACTTCTATAGGTTTCTATACCAATGCTTTAGCGATAAACATTTTATGTCATTTTATCATGTCTTTTTACAAAAATATCGTGTCTTAACTCTTCACGATGGGAACTGCATAAATAAAAATATACTCAGAAAGAAGGAATAAATTAATATGTGCTAATTGACCTGAGAGTTGAGTGACCTTAGTCATTTAGTATTACATTTTTTTCAAATAAAATTATCCAAAACCATAGGGTCAGTTGCGGAAAATTATGTTTTGACTTCAAGATGTATTCAATTTGTTATTTCTAATCTGTTTCGTCTCTTTGTGTTACAGTGACGGCTCTCGGGGGCGGGGCATGCCTGTCACGCAGGAGCTCGCAGGTTCGTGTCCGGCTCTGGAATTCAGGTTTCAAAAAAACTAAATGTTCCTTCCCTGCTGACCTCACACCACCTGCAGTGCTCGCATTTTGAATCCTGTGTCAAGAGGAAAGTCATCCTCAGGAGGTTCTTCTAACCATGTTTAGCCTGCATGAATATGTGCACAAAAATAATCTAAAGTTTCATTTATATTACCCCCAGTTACTAGAAAGTCTTTTATGTTTGCATGTTTATACGGGGTTGGATTTAATAATTTATCTTGAACTCCTACTGATGGTTTAGGGGACCATCCAACAAAGGAATTAGTATATCCATGATCCCACTAAACATAGTTAAATTAATATTATCTTAACTTGTATTCATTTGCATTAGAAAAGTAAAAAATAACTTTTCTGATGGGAATGAGAGAAATCTTAATTTTAGTGTCATAGACCCAGGTGTGTATTGTAGTGTCATAGACCCAGGTGTGTATATTTGGTTGAGTAATGATATCGTCATATCATATTATTAGATTGTTGTCAGCTGACATCATGTGTTATATATAGCACTATAATATATAACATGACCACAGAGCGCATAAAAAAGTAATGAGTAACCAATATAACATAATCTGATAACCATGATAACATGACAACAGTTCTTGTTGTATTTTGTTATCATTTCAAAACGTTCCAGAGAATATATCGTTAATTTAAATCATTTACGATACAAATAAACATATAGAAGGGGTCATAAGGAATACGAATGTATACATTTTATTCTATAGGACCAAGAACTTTATATCAAGTTCTTGCTAAGATTGACTAGGTTGTTGTTGATCTGACGTTTATTGAAGCTGTATATGACATTATAGCCAATTGAGCCAATGTTGGCTCAATGCTGGCCCGCCGTCTACGACGTCGGCCAAAATGTCTCGTGTTTGCTGGGAATATTGTTGTTCCCATTATATATGACCCTCTGAGTCATACTTATAAAACCTAAACATTCCCACAATCCAGTGGTCGTACATGCCTTATTATCATTGATATATATCATGTATATACGACAATAATCAATGTGATGTTTTTATCCGTGACATTCAGCTGTTGAGAAGGCCTACATAGCGGTACACGATCATTACTGCATGATGACGTCACCACCCTAACCGGAACTTCAAACACCAGTCTCTCAGAGTAGGTGGTCACGATTAAAAGTAATTTGTTTTAGTGGTTTTTAATTATTTATTATTGTGAATTCAAGTTCTCATTACCATGATTAACCCTTTCAGGCCTGAATTTACGATTGTCATCTTCACCCACCACAAGCCGCGAATTGCTGTGGCAATTCTCGACTTGTAGTGGATGATGATGACTTGATGTGGTTTAAAAATTAAAGAAAATTGTCATGTATTGGTAAACTAGTTTCATGGAAATATTCTTACTAAAACCCTTGGTTGTAGGAAAACTAGGTCTGTTTTCAGGGATGTAAAATGATGCTTTATTGCATCGTGAGGGGTTAGAGGGTTAAGGAAGATTCGCGTTTAATTTTGCCATTATTGGGCCTTCATATAGTTATTGACCAAATGTGTAGATCTTACAAATTTTCTACTTTTGTGTGAATGGAATTAGGATTATATCTGATTCAGGGTTTAATGTGTTAATGACTAGTTTTTCATTTACTTGTAGGTTTTCGTTATTATGTATAATTTATGAGGTATGTATAAGCTCATTACGAGTTGGTGACAGGTCATTAAGTCGTATAATTACCTCACAATTAACACCTTCATCATGGATCCAATAATTCAGGACAGCGATATAATGTTGTGTTAATGTTGGGCCACCGTCTACGACGCTGGCCCAGCATTAAAACAACATTGGTTCATTGCCTCGTGTTTGATATATCATGTAAAAACTTGACGTTTAAATGTTCATGCCCACACCACCCATTCAAAATATAATAAAATAGATGCAAGTATTAGGCATTATGCCAAAACATTACTAACATTATTATTATCAATAATTATATAAATGAATATATTAACCCTTATCCTCTTGATCACGACTATTTTTGTTTTTAATATGTTTTATTAGTCAACCAAATCACTGTTATTGGGATTGAAATGTGTGTCTAAACATCAATATTTGCAAATATTTGTGCTCAAATTAAACAAATGTGAGTAATTTTCAGCTACTTGAAGTTGTGGGTCGCGGTAGCGAGACACAACTTCAAGTGGCTGAACATTTAAATAAATTAACTTAGCAGGACAAGGGTTAAGTCTATGTCAATACAAGGAGGTTAACCTCCTTGGTCAATAATTTAGTATTTTTAAAATGTTGTTCTCATTTGACAACAAATTGAATGTTGCGTGCTAGTTTTACTTACAGTAGTAGGTAGAGGTTGTATGTAGTCCGGATTAATGAAGTGAGCCATCTGTGAGGTGAGCATGTTCACATTGGAATACATGGATCTGGTGTACTGTGGACTGGCCTGTGATGAACAGGTAGTCCTAAAGCCTGAACTCCTGTTTATATCCGTGATGAGGATTGTTAGAACACCTCACTGGTGGAACTAGCTCCAGGCGGCTGGATGGATAGAGAGTGAGTTAGTCTGCTAGTGTAGTGGTACATAGAGCGGCATGATGTAATGACTGATGTAGAGGTGTAACACGGCTAGTGTGAGAGCATACAGTAACACACTGACTGACTGTGTGACTGACTGACTGGCTGAGTGAGTGTGTGAGGCTGCTGTAGACACGCCACACATAACACTGGATGCCCGTGAATTACTAGCAGATGAAACGCCTGCCGCCTGCCAATAGAAACACGACCCCAAATTGACATCACGCTGTGATTGGCCGCCTCCCTCCACCAACCGTCAACTTTGATAAATTTACCAGCCGCCGATAAACAGACACCTCCCCCACCCTCCCCCCGGCCGCCCTGACCAATCACAGGCTCTGTTACAGGCAAGTCACACGGGCAGCCCTGGCGGGCCGCCATCAATCACACGGCGTGCCGACGTGTCAATCAACATTGATTTATGTCACCTTTTGACTGGCGCTTTGGGCCCACCAACCGCATAATAAAGAGGCAAATAAAAAGTAATGTGCCGAGGCCTGTGTCTGCCAACGGTGGCGTGATAACCCAGACAATGGTGGCGGTGACACACAGAGGCGTGATGTGCTGTGGAGACAGTGAAGTGAGCAGGCAGGCTCGTCTCCACACACACACACATAGGGCCTAGGCCTACACACACACAAACACACACCCGCAGAATAGAGTTAGCACCAAGCAAACACGAGACGTGGACACATGTTGGCTGAATATTTTTTTAAAAACCATAAAGACCAAAAGGTTTTTTTTTCAATTTGAAATCATTATAAATGTCTTAGTTATATCTTTCTCCGATTCATTTGAATACCTGTGTTATGGGTCTACGGCCATTATAAATATTTTTACTCTTACAGTGCGGGGATCGACTTTAGTCGCGCTGTAAGGGTTAAGCCAACAGTGTGTCAACGTCTCCTGTTTGCTGGGTACGCCGTATGTGATGACACTATACAGACTACACCATCAGGCTGATAAAACAGGTCTGCTAAACCAGGAACACCAACCAGAAAGAACACACCCAGCCTAATGCCTCAGCTAATGCTGGGCCAGAGCTGGGCCAATGTTTGTGTCTCTCAGTGACAGTCACCATGCAGCCTGGCGCCCTCTATTGTTGCCAGGCCATATTAACAGCACCCCAGGCAAAATGCTGTAAAACGCGAGCAGCCCTCGTCTCTATTATTGACAAGCTTATCAATCAATCTCACACAAACAAGAGTGCTCGAAAACAGATTAGCTCTGACGCGGTGGCTGCCCTGACATCTCAATGTTGACAGATAGAACAGGCAAACGCGGCGACTTCAAAGAGGCAACTCTACACCCTTATCAGTGAGCGTAAACACGTGCTACAAGAGAGCTTCCCATTGCCCTTGGCTGATTGACAAGGACCGGGGCCTGGCTGGTGTGAGCACCACTCAGAGCTAGTGATGAGGCGTGTCAAACTTGGCCAGTACAAGGCCACGGCTCACGGACTCTACAGTACAGCAGGGAGTACAGAGACTGGCACAGAGACTCAATAGCCCACAGAAAAGCACAGAGACGCAATAGCACACAGACTCAATAGCCCGCATAATAACACATATACTCAATATCACATAGAATAGCACAAAGCACGAGAATCTAACGACACAGAGACTGAATAGCCCAGAGAACGACATAGAGACACAAATAGCCCAGAGAATGCCATATAGACCCAATAGCCCAGAGAACGACATAGAGACCAATAGCCCATAGAACGACATACAGACTGAATAGCCTAGAGAAAAGCATAAAGACTCAATAGCCCATAGGACGACACAGAGACCCAATAGCCCAGAGAACGACATAGAGACCCAATAGCCCAGATAACGACATAGAGACCCAATAGTCCAGAGAACGACATAGAGACTCTATAGCCCAGATAACGATATAGAGACTCAATAGCCCAGATAACGACATAAAGACCCAATAGCTTAGAGAACGACATATAGACCCAATAGCCCAGAGAACGACATATAGACTCAATAGCCCAGAGAACGACATAGAGACTGAATAGCCCAGAGAACGATATAGAGACTCAATAACCCATAGAACTACATAGAGACTCAATAGCCCAGAGAAAAGCATAGAGACTCTATAGCCTAGAGAACGAGATAGAGACTCAATAGCCCACAGAACGACATAGAGACTCAATAGCCTAGAGAAAAGCATAAATATTTAATGGCCCATAGAACGACACAGGGACTCAATAGCCCAGAGAAAAGCATAGAGACTCAATAGACCAGAAGTCGACATAGAGACCCAATAGCCCAGAGCACGACATAGAGGCACAATACCCCACATAACGACATGGAGACTCAATAGCCCATAAAACGACATAGAGACTTAACAACCCAGAGAACAGTATAGAGAACCAATAGCCCAGAGGAAGAAACAGAGACTCAATAGCCCAGAGAACGACACAGAGACTGAATAGCCCAGAGAACGACATAGAGATCCGATAGCCCAGAGAACGACATAGAGACTCAATAGACCAGAGAACGACATAGAGACTTAATGGCCCAGAGAAAAGCTTAGAGACGCAATAGCCCAGAGAAGAACATATATAGACTCAATAGCCCAGAGAACGACCCGAAAACTCAATAGCCCAGAGAATGACATAGAGACCCGATAGCCCAGAGAACGACATAAAGACTCAAAAGTCCAGAGAACAACATAGAGACTTAATAGCCCGGAGAACGACATAGAGACTCAATAGCCCAGAGAACAGCATAGAGACCCAATAGCCCAGAGAACGACATAGAGACTCAATAGACCAGAGAACGACATAGAGACTAAATAGCCCAGAGAAGAGCATAGAGACTCAATAGCCCAGAGAACGACATATAGACTCATTCACCCAGAGAACGACTTATAGACTCAACAGCCCAGAAAACGACATAGAGACTGAATAGCCCAGAGAACGATGTAGAGGCTCAATAACCCATAGAACTAAATAGAGACTCAATAGCCCAAAGAAAAACATAGAGACTCTATAGCCTAGAGAACGACATAGAGACTCAATAGCCCAGAGAAGAACATATATATAGACTCAATAGCCCAGAAAACGACATAGAGACTGAATAGCCCAGAGAACGATATAGAGACTCAATAGCCCAGAGAACGACATAGAGACTCAAAAACCCATAGAACTACATAGAGACTCAATAGCCCAGAGTAAAGCACAGAGAATCAATAGCCCAGAGAACGAAATAGATACTCAATAGCCCAAAGAAAAGCATAGAGACTCAATAGCCCAGAGAACGACATATAGACTCAATACCCCAGAGAAAAGCATAGAGACTCAATAGTCACAGAACGACATAGAAACTTAATAGCCCAGAGAACAACATAGAGACCCGATAGCCCAGAGAACGACATTGAGACTCAATAGACCAGATAATTACATAGAGACTCAAATAGCCCAAAGAAAAGCATAGATACTTGATAACCCAGAGAAAAGCATAGAGACTCAATAGCCCACAGAACGACATAGAGACTCAATAGCCCAGATAACAACATAGAGACCCAATAGCCCAGAGAACGACACATAAACTCACTAGCCCAGATAACGACATAGAGACTCAATAGACCAGAAAGCAACATAGAGACGCAATAGCCTAGATAACAACATATAGACTCAATAACCCAGAGAACGACATAGAGACTCACTAGCCCAGGTAACGACATAGAGACTCAATAACCCATAGAACTACGTAAAGACTCAATTATTAGCCCAGAGAAAAGCATAGAGACTCTATAGCCTAAGCAGAGATACTCTACAGCCTAGAGAGCGGCATGATTGAGATTCCATTTACCACAATCACATTATTTGATCACTTACCAAAATCACTTTTACAAAGATTTCATTTCAATATTTACCAAGAGCACATTTTACTAAAATCAAGTTTTGATAACAAGATTCTGCACCAATTAAAAGGTCTATAACATTGGTTCATTTTAAAGCAACGGATTTCCTGAGTTCAACAAGTTATCGCGGATGTCGACGACCAGCCTATAGGGAACTAGTACCCTTTGACGTCATTACGCGATATAATTGATAAGGCACAGAGTTATAAGGGTATAAACGATAATCTGCTACAATACTTTAAAGTATGTATTTAAATGGTTTCAGCCACTATACCTGCTATAAATATTGTTCAATAAAATCATTTTTTGCTCGAGTTAATAAATTAACCTGCTAACAGTCAGAAACAACTTATATGTTCAATATATAATAATGTATCTATGATAATATCCACATTATTGAAATGGTAAAATTTGTGCGCGAAATATAAATGTGGCTTTTTTTAAAGAATCCTCGTCTGATGGTTATAAAAAATTTACAAAAATAAATATCTACTAAATGGGGGTCAACAGAGGATGGTAGAAAGTCAGTTCTAAGCGACGTATATATGGACATTGACCGATAAAATGCATATAATCTTCTACATTATTTGCAGAAACGGTTGTTTTTTCTTCCAGATCGTGTTGGTTAATGCGTATTTGTGCAACAGCTCTTTTTAGCTTAGGATCTATATTATTGAAGGTACACACTGCTTTGCTTTGCATACACGTAGCACCGCTATTTAATTCAAAAAGTTTACATTTTATTTCGTTGACTTGAACTTGTTTAAGCGATATTTATTAAATTAAATATAGTGGTGGTTCTCTTTAAATGGAGTCCACAGCTAAGAGGGTGTGGTGTGGTAACGTCACATCATCAACGGTTTTATAATACTAATCTGTTTAAAAATAGAGAAAAAACAATCGTATAAAACATAAATATAAATATAAAAATCTCAATAACCAAAACTAAGCACAACAGTTGCAATCATATGAGTGTGCAGATCGTTCTAGATTCCTCGCAGTGCGTAGTTATTTTCTACCAACGAGGGTTGTACAGTTCGAATCTTATGTGCAGTTAACCTCTTCCATGCAACATTCTACCATGGAGATAGCTACTATCTCCATGATTTTACCCACCAGTCTGTTCTGGTAATGTGATTGAAAACGTGACTGCTCTTAAAATGTCCATAATGAGTTGAATTGTCTGGAATAACTGGTCACAACAATAATATTTACGCCATGAAAAATGCCTCTCCTTGGGGCTTTGATTTCGTGGGTGGGTCTATGAGAACGAAAATAAAGGTTCCATGAAATTTGCCTAAGAGCATGAATCAGAAAAAATTGTAACAATTCACTTTATTATTATTTTTTTGTTATATTATAGAGAGTCTAAACAATATATGATCTTATTTATTTATTTTCTCTATTATAGAAAGTAATAACTCACAAAATATGATAATACTGCATGTGACCTTCGTTTACCATGGCGATATATATAAAATGTATACTCACAAAAAAAATACTTTTATTTTGATTTTCAATGACATACTTATTTCCGTTGTCATGACTTAGCATCATGTTTATTTCTGGCTGTGGTACTTGTATGGTAATGAGCAGTACCGTACCAGTACCAGAATGGACAGGACCACCCATCTATTGTATGTAGTAAGCTGCCAGCCACCCGGATCTGCTAATGATACAACAGCACAACAAACAGCATCAGCACAAATTCAATCTACTCTGCCGCGCAAAGACAAAAGGCAGTAACTGCTTACTTGTAAAGTAAGCAGTTACTGCCTTTTGTCTTTGCGTCTGGGTGCTGGTTGATGGGGACACCCACATAGTACAAGTTGGAGTCATTAGCATCCTGATACACACACCTGCTGCTGGTGCTGAACAAGGCACCGTGTGAGACCAACTATGTACTCAGCTATTGTCCACACAGCAAAAAACACTAATTACACTTTTGTGGCAATTAATCACAAATTGTGTCGTTTTTAAACATCTCCATCGCTCTTCTTTACAAACAAGGCTTTTATATTATTAAGTTAGTTTATTAAATATATTTTATCTGAATAAACCTCTACATGATACCAATTGACAAAATGTATGTAATTTTCATTCACTTCAGGTTTATCAATAACAAATGTTTTTCAGCTCTGGTGTATAAGGGTATATAAAACTTGAAAGGTGCAACAGAGACTGGATGGTGTGGACATGAAAACAGGACAATCCACAAAACTCCCCCTTGTTCTCTGGTAGGCCCTACAATAAAATGGCGCCATTTCCCTTTTTACTCGTGAGAAAATCTAGCTGTTTATGATCACATCTTTGTTGGTGTTTATTTCAGACTCTTTGAAACTATTTTTCTTACGCTCAGAAATAAAGAATTTGGTCTACTGTTATATTTGACCTCCATTTATATAACGACGTGCTCAGAAAGGGCGTCTGTTATATATGCTTATATCAAGGAATCTCAATCTTTATTAAGATTCCTTGCTTATAGTAAGTAGTAGTAAGTAGTAAGTAATCTTTATTCAAGTAATATAAGGCCTAGAGGCCCATTATACACAGCATATATTATCAAAAACATAGTATGTTTGTGTGTACATAGCACATTTCATATGATGGTAATGGCATTAAAAAGAACATTTCATACAACAGCAGGTGTGTTTTTGAGCTCGAAACTATAATATACATAATATGCGAGATCTTGTATCAAGTCAACATTTTTAGCGGTCATAATCTCTATAAAATTTGAGTAGCTAATAACAGTATATAGCACCAGATGTTTTTTTAGATATTTTTCCCTAATAGTATTATAACGCGGACAATGCAATAAAAAATGATATTCGTCCTCAATAACTACAATTCCATTATTTTCACAAAAGGCACATAACCTGTCTTCTAATAAGATACAATTTCGCCTGCCCATTTCAATATTTAAAACATGACTTGAACAGCGAAATCGTGTCAATGCTTCCCGATCTTTACTCATTTTAATAATTCCGGTATTTAAATATACTTCCCATTCCAGTGAGTTTTTAAATGTTGAATAAATAGACAGTTTACTCGAGTTTTCAACCCCATGCCTCCATTTATTATAATATAATTATTTTACCCTTGAATGAAATATTTCTAAAAATAATTGGTTGTTCTCTACGCCTTGTTGTAACCACACATACTCAAAACGAAGTTCTTTTAATAAAAACCTTATTTGGGAGACCCAATTTTTCCTCCCAACTCCATCTAATTTATTCAACATTATATACACTTGCTTTACTATCCTGTTCTCAGACATCTTAACAATTTTTAACCAATAAGACATACATTTGACTGAACAATACACACTGAGTGGATATATATATATATATATATATATATATATAATTGATTATTATTATGATTATTATATATAGTGTGTGTCCCCGTAGATTGGCCGAACGCTATAGAATACTGAATCTGGGAAGGCTTTCAAAGAAATCAAATGTTATTTTCTTTATATTGTTATTCAGTTGTCGCAGAGTATTTATTTTTTAACATTCTCGGGGTTTCGGAATATATCTTTTTGTTATGCTACAGACGGCATCGAATTATATATGAGGACCGTTTAGACATCAACGAGATAAACACTCACAATACAAAATATAGCATAGGATGAGTTATCCACCCCATTAAAACTTCTGTGACAAATGCCCCCAATCACAATTTTAAAGTGATAATGCATGTCGGTGGATAATACAGTTCATTGTATTAGTATATGTTTTGGTGATCTTATCAAATATTCGAGAATCGTTCTAAACTTTTTGCTCTTATGATTTTTTCCGTGCTGTTGATTTGGTTTGTGTGTCCATCACCTAAGAATACTCAGCATCAAACAGTACATCTGCATGGACTGACTACTCGTGTACTTCAACTCAAGGGACGCTAATTTTTCATTTGTATATGTGTATATCTGAAAGGAAAGCGGTCTTTCATTTTCCCATTCTTCATGTATATACTGGACGCACGTCTAAATCTGCCGGTGTATATGTGATAATAGATGGCTGACATGATGGACATACTCTATTACTTTCCTCTGACAAGTATGGTAAGAGATACATGCCATATGTTTCAGATGTCATCCTTTTTCTTTGTCCATACTACGTAATCAGACTCCATCTCACGTCAACCTGAACTTACTACAGTAACCTGAACACCAAGCCTTTCTTTACTACGCCATCTCTACTCTTTGATGTGACTCCCTGACAAAGACTCAGGTTTATTTTCTCGTCATCTTACCCCCCTCATACCTTCACTAGCTGTATCATTCCTGTCAATCTAAAATGTTGACGGTGTACAGATACGAAAGCAGGTAATCTCGTACTGTACACATCCTCTACACATTGTATACTCACAAACTTACTATATATCGATTGTAATGTTATGTCACTTATATAGGTGACTTTTAATGGTATGTCACTGCAAATATTGTTTTGTAATGATATATCACTTATATAGGTCATTTTATTGTATATTACTGCACATAGATTGTTTTGTAATGATATGTCAAATATATGGGTCATTTTGTAATGCTATGTCACCTATATAGGTCACTTTTAATGGTCTGTTCTTGCATATAGATTGTTTTGTAATGATATATCACTTATATAGGTCAATTTAATGGTATGTTACTGCATATAATATTGTTTGGTACTGGTATCACTTATACGGGTCATTTAGCAATGTGTCACTGCATATATATTGTTTGGCGATGGTATGTCACCAAGGATCTATCTGGTTAAGAGATTCTTGATGCCACTCATATAGGTCATTTATAATGGTATGTCACTGCATCTGAATTGTTTTGTAATGGTATGCCACTCGATCATATAGGTCATTTTGTAGTTGAATGTCACTGCATATAATATTGTTTTGTAATGGTATGTCACTTTATGGGTCATTTTTAAATGGTATGCCATTGCATATTATTTGTCAAAATTTTGTTACTTTAGCTGGTTTTATAATGTAATTTAGAAGACACGACAAA
Organism: Flabesymbios commensalis; assembly: GCA_964017125.1. NCBI lineage: Eukaryota > Metazoa > Annelida > Polychaeta > Terebellida > Flabelligeridae > Flabesymbios > Flabesymbios commensalis. Next base: position 27,814,221 of record OZ024904.1, on the reverse strand, counting down.
GCACGGTATTGCATAACATTGCACGCCACGGTACGACATTGTATAAGTTGTTTATTTCGTGAGATGCTGGTATCGGCGGTACAGATATGAGGTTTTGTCGTCATGACGTGCGCATAATGATGTATGAGCTGAGTAGGGTACACACGCAGCTGATACGGGGGCTTTACTATAGACCTGATAACAACAGGTTGAACAAGGCGGCTCTTTGATAAGATCACTCAGAGTCCAGAAAACACCCACTGCTGGTTTAATGTTGTGCCAGCGTCGCAGACGCTGGCACAACATTAAACTAGCAGTGGGGGACCATGAGCACTTCGCTAAGATTGATGATATTGAGATGATAGGCCATCCCTACACACCATGCTTCTCACATTACAGTCTAACCACGCTGATTTCTCATTTTCTTCTTTCAGCTCGCTCGTCAATCAACATTATCTGCCCCAAACATCATCATATTCTCCCCGTTTTTGTTATTATGAATTTCAACTATATTGCTCAAAACTTCAAATAAATGTAGTTAAATTTGATTATTTTGGAAAATTACAGTCCATCATACAGTGACATCATTAAAACTATGTGATGTCAAATTGTTCTCTCACTAAAATGAAATATCACTAGATAATTAATAATTTATACTCGGGGCTAGGCGTAGCAACCACATTGCAATTATTTTGGGCGAACTGGTCAATTTATTGACAAAAACAGTGTTTAAGTCAAGTTTTATGACTACATAGTCAATTTGCTCTGTTTGCCTACAGTACATAAATAATAGCGAGCTGTGATATTGCCATCAACAACATGTATTTTAAAGTGTGATTTGTATTTGTGTATCATAATTGCATGACTTCGGTTGCCATGGCGATTCACGACCTCATATGAATAACAATGTGAGCATGTTTGAATCCAGCAAGTAAAAGGTTAGACTTGAGTATCTTGTTACTACTGTAGTATACTGCATATTCCCTAACGGTTATGCTAATAAGGCGGCCAAACATCAAAGACGTGCTGGTTTAAAATGGCTTTTGTGAATAGAGATCTTATTATGATCGGTTAAAGGTCATTACTTCAAGGTCACTAGTCACCAGATTTGCTGACATTCCTGACAGTTTTGTAAACAAGTATAATGAACACGATGTGATCAGCATATTTCAATGATATTATTTATCTCTGAAGACATGCAGCTGTAACGTGATTGACGGGGATAGTGTACAGTAAGCTTTCACATAACGTGATGTTAGTTGTTATAATTATATACTGCTGTTTATTAAATATATAATAGTAGTACTGACCCTTACAACACTGAAATATTTTTGTATAAACGATAGAGACAAAAGGTTTTCTTTTAATTTGAAATCATCATAAATATCTTAGCTAGCTCTCTCCGCTTCATTTGAATACCTATGTTATGGGTCTACGGCCATTATAAATATTTTAATTCTTTCAGCGCGGGGACCATCTTTATACGTCATAATCTGACGTCTACAGACGTCAGATTATGACTATAAAGACGGTCTCCGCACTGAAAGGGTTAGCATGTTGTCATTAACATATACTAAAAGTAGTAAATGTGTTCTATGGAATAATGAAGCTGAAATGAATATTTACGTGGCGATCACGACAGAAAGAATCCTGCAATCTGGACTATACCCTTCTCTTATCATGGATCTTACTGAACATTATATGATGGTTATTTTGTATAAGTATTGAATACTGATCATCTCAGCAAACACATACCGAATGTTTTTTTTACTGTTGGTTCACCGTCTACGACACTGGCTCAATATTTAAACATATTAGGCTCGATTTTCGTGATATCTGGGAAGAGGTTTCAAACTTCAAAGTGTATTACTATTACGGCGCCAGTAGTCCCACGAGAGTATAAGTAGCGTATTGTGGAAGATTGTTCATTGTGAACTAGATATGTGTTCACGTTTACAATACAGGCGGGTATTCTGTAGAAAAAACAAAAGGCAGTAGCTGGTCACTTATCAAGTAAGCAGTTACTGCCTTCTGACTTTGCTGAGCGGCCTGGCTGGATACATTAGCATGCACACACGTCCAGCCATCCATCAACAGAGACGACGCCCCCTGAACCCCCATTAAACATCGGGGCTGAAAGCTTGTTTGAGAAGTCTTTTGGTAACTATGTGAGAAATGTGATTGAGTGTGTGCACTGTTAACTGGCGCAGCGGGGGCTGTCATTATTAATTCCAACAAGTGCACGGTCCAAGAAAACACGACACATCCACCCAATGTTGGACCAATGTTGGGCCGCCGTCTACGACGTTGGCCCAACATTGGTCCAACATTGGGTCGATATGTCGTGTTTGCTGTGGTGCTGTGTTCAGGGGGTACAATGGGGAGCATAGAGGCTGGTATGTATAGGGTGGTTGCTGACGGGTGGTACGCCTAGCCCCGGGCCTCGGACGGCGGCGGCGGCGTCGGCGGGGTACTGACGACACCAGACAAGCCACTTGTCGGGCCATCTTTGATCTGGCTGGCCTCATTATGGGAGCTGACAACCCCTACAAGGCATTTGTTTATGGCCGTCACCTGCGGGTGCTGTGACTTGTCATGGGACGACGTGGTCGTCTGCACAGTGAAGTGGCCGGGGCGGGGTGCCGGGCGGGGTGCCGGGCGGGGTACCGGGGGTGGCGGGCCGGGTACCGGGGGTGACGGGTGTACTCTGACTGTCAGGGCCGGGTTACCGCCTCACATATCATAGTATGGCAATCATACCAAGGAATGATCAGACATAGAATATAAGGGTCATGTCATACCCAGCAAACACGAGACACTGAATCAATGGTGATTTAATGTTGGCCAAGAGTCGGAGACGATGGGCCAACATTAAATCAACATTGATTCAGTATCTCGTGACTGCTGGGTACAGACAGAAATGCATCGTTATACATTTCTGGTACAGACTATAATATAGTCATATCTAAGACTTGTCCTCCATTGATGAGGTCGAAAATAGGTTTATTGGAAAAAAGTCTTTATTGACCGTTTACATGTCAACTTTGACATATTGGTCATTTTATTTCTTTTTTAGGCCGGCTGTAGGCCAGGAGCCTATTAAGTTTATTGCACTAATGCTTGTGTCCTAATTTGTGGAAAGAGGAGTGCCGTGTGTGGGAAACGGTTGACATTTCTGAGAAACAGTCCTTCTGAACATGTGAAATATAACGATTGAGGTCGCTAGGTCAAGTGGTTACGTTTTTAAAAAGAAAAAAATACATTTACGATTATATTCGTGATTAAAAGCTTAAAGGGATAAGGTTGGAATAATGTTGGCCCAGCGTCACAGACGGTGGCCCAGCATTACATCAGCATCGGGCCAATGTATCGTGTTATCTGGATAGTGGCGACGGGGGACGGAAAGCGTCACCCGCATAGTAAATGAAATGAATCGGGCTTTAGGCCACCTTTGTGCACATATAGGCTAAACTGGGCCACACCCGCATAGTAATGCTCGGACCCACCAAACACGATGCGGTTTCAACGTCGGGCCAGCGTCGAAGACGGGATTCCTGTCTGACACTTCGGGCTGTGACCGGCGACCTCGCCAGCTATGGGCTGCGACGCTGGCCCAACATTGAACCGGAATTGGGTTAGTAGGCCTACATCGTGTGTACGACCGGTCGTGGTGTAAGGAATAAACGTTGAAGAAAGATTTTAACTTGTCTCCTTGGTTCTTTCCTTAATCATATCCTGGACATTAAGGATTGACCAATACAGTTATGTTTACAAAATATTAAGCCGATTTTTTGTCTATAGCACTCAAACAGCTAATATAAGGCCGGGCCTCGAAGTTCCGGAACTACTGTTCTAGTTTTATATGTTTTTTGATGCGGCGCGAATCAGTTATAATTTCGTCTGTCATTATCCCACGGCAGTTTGGGACACTGCATTATGTGTGCACCAAGGAAAGATATCTGCCGCAGCAGGACTCGAGCCCGGGCTCTGAGTCAAGCACGCTATCACAGACAGACAGACAAACAGACAGACAGATATTTTATTGACAGAAATTAAAGTCATTACAGACTTATTTGTCATAGTAATAAGAGAGATGTATGTACATGTATATACAAGAATGTTAGTTTGTTAAAATCATATATGACAATATACATGGTATGATAAACAACTAAAATCATATTAGGTGGCAATGCCATAATAAAAACTGGGTATTTCTGTAATATAAATGACTACTTCTTAAAATAAAATTAAAAGGCATAGCCAAGATAACATGGGAGTCTATCCTGCTGCCAGGATTAGAATCAGTAAAATTTCAGCTACAAGATCGCATGCGTAGCTCATTTTTTCGCGCAGTCATTAAAGAGTTATGGTCATTTTCAGACCTTGTGGTCGAGATCGCTCCCAGTAACCTCCATGTTAAAAAAACGTTGATTTTTCGGGTAAAACGAATACAGCAATCCACGACACACATATATATCTAGTTAAATGTTATATTATTTTACACATAAATAACCAGAAAAAAGTTTCCTTTGACAATATTATATGCTTTCTAAAGTACTTCAAATATTTCAATGTATATGTATATGACATTATGATACTGAAGATACAATATAATGAGTGCCAGAGTTTGGTTTATTCTGGGTTTACGACCACTATACATATTTTAATTCTCTCAATGCGGGACCGTCTTTATACATCAAAATCTGACGTCTACTGACGTCAGATTCTGACGTGTAAAGACGGTCCCCGCACTGAAAGGGTTAATCAACATTTAATTAAAAAAAACATCCTGACGTTTAAAGCATGTTGTAATTCACAATAATTGTTTTGTTTTTTTGTGTTTTATGACTTTTATCCGAACCTTAACATGTGATAAAATCCAGCAAATATGTTTGATTTTAGTGTCTTATTTTATCTGCACCTGCACATTTGATAACACCCAGTAACTGATACTTCTTCTAAAACGTCGCCCACGATGACATTAATGGCCGCTTTTCTCACCATGCACTATCTACGTTCTAGGTGTGTGTATTTGATGGATTCGCGAAGTTGACATGTATAATTCCCTACTATATAATTACTCGCAGTGCGATCAGTAGGGGGCTAAGCTCTATTGGAAAGAAATGTTAATTTCAGCCGTTTGTGAATGTGATGAAAGGGGCTATTGGTATGAAGGTTGACAGGTGTATAATATGTATGTATCACATAAATCTGGTTGTCGCTGAAATCCATCATCTATTGACAATAGACACGGCAGTAGCGGCTGTCAATAGGTGGACATGCCCTGTGTACTAAATCTCCTCCATAAAGATCCCATTCTATACCATGGCCACTGTGATCACGAACATAAATAAACTATTCACGGCAGGTGGAACATTTGTCATTAAAAGGTCATACACTATAGAGCTATAATGGGCAGGTCAACAAAAAAAACTAGGTGATGAAACATTTTACATAATCTGAACTGACAGATTTTGTTCTGGAGAGTCCACTCTATGGAAGTTGCTTATACATTGGTTTAATGTCGGCCAGCGTGGCTGATGCTGGCCTAGCTTCCGTACAAAGCCAGAAGCCAGTTACTGCATGGAAGCGGCTTTTCGAAAGCCTTTTTCTGGGTCTCTTTTGCATGCATTGTTATTCACACTATAGTAATTGTAAAATGTACTGGATACACAAATAAAAAAAATAATTTAAATTTACCAAATTTTCAAATGAGTTTAAAAATGTTTTCATCGCGTGTAGCAGAAAATATAAAACTAATGTCAATTAATTATTTTATATTCAAATCAAATCAATTTTATTGCAGACAATGTAAAAAGATTAAGCTCACACGACCTAGAGATCGAAAGGGGATGAAGAACGCGCCCCAAACCTACACCCGCTTGTGAACGGTACTGTCATCAATGATCGACGAAAGTAGAAGACGAAATCCATTTCGTAATAGAATGCCCTATGTACGATGACATACGAAACGAATTACTTTTTTCCAACCCGGATATACCCCCTAGTGACAAATTTATAACCCTATTTAATTCAGAAAATAAAAACATATCGTACAATTTAGGACTCTACATTTCGCGCGCCCTCCAATGTAGGAAAGATTTATTGACAAAAGTGATGTGATCCATAAGTTTGATTTGATTTGATTTTTGATTTATATTTATATTAATACAATATATAACATAAATATACAATAGAAATGCATGCAAAGGATGTCACTATGGGTGACTAGCACCCAATTGGTTTGACATCCATTATAATATAAAAATTATATATAAATATATATACACATTATATAAAAGTACATTGTAAAAAAAATATAAAGTATGCAATAGTATTTATAAAATACATCATATTACAACAGCAAATAATACATGTTAATACAATGGTAAACACACACAATGAGATCGTCAATGGTGTATTTAAATATAGATATCGCTTAATTGTAGATATTACAAATCTAGCAGACTGATGATTTGAGGACATTCTATTTGACCAAGTCCTTGATTTGACATAAAGTGCGCTACAACCACAGACACGGACGTCATGTCAGCATGTCAAACGACATCCGGTTGAGAAAGGGAGCGTGCATTTTCTAACGTTTACAAGGCATCGTGTGTGTGACGAGAGGTTATGTCCCTACAGCTCGATAACCATTTAGGAACGAAGAGTTAATCTAATAAAGCATGTGTCTCAGCATGTACTGTGATATAAGGCAAGATAATATAAGCTTATCTCATAAATGAACATTATTATGTGGCATGTATTTTACATGTATATTACATGTATATTAGGCCTACATGCATATCAATGCAATCATTTCAACATACATTTTTACAAAGAGATGCAATGCAATGCAATGCAGTGCGATGCGATGCGATAAAATGCCGCTCAGCTCAGTTTTACAGCGCAAATTTAACATGTGAATGCGACGCAGTGTAAAAATATTGTTGGCAGTTATACATGTATGCTATTTTATCGTTTTTCATATATATTATTTAATAAACATGCTAAAGGGATGGTGAAACACTTGATGAAATTACATTTCTTATCATTCACTTTGTTAATAATACAGACAATAATGTACATGCCGGAAAAGTGGTATCTGTTTCATATAAAACATTAAAGCAGATGACAAAATTATCCATGACAATTTTCCATACTGTTTGGTGATTCATTTGTGGGGTAATATAATTGGTCGGTTGGCCCATTTTGTAACAAACAAACAAACAAACAAACAAACAAACAAACAAACAAACAAACAAACAAACAAACAAACAAACAAACAAACAAACAAACAAACAAACAAACAAACAAACAAACAAACAAACAAACAAACAAACAAACAAACAAACAAACAAACAAACAAACAAAAAAACAAAAAAACAAAGAAACAAAAAAACAAACAAACAAACAAACAAACAAACAAACAAACAAACAAACAAACAAACAAACAAACGAACAAACAAACGAACAAACGAACAAACAAACGAACGAACGAACGAACGAACGAACGAACGAACGAACGAACGAACGAACGAACGAACGAACGAACGAACGAACGAACGAACGAACGAACGAACGAACGAACGAACGAACGAACGAACGAACGAACGAACGAACGAACGAACGAACGAACGAACGAACGAACGAACGAACGAGCGAGCGAGCGAACGAACGAACGAACGAACGAACGAACGAACGAACGAACGAACGAACGAACGAACGAACGAACGAACGAACGAACGAACGAACGAACGAACGAACGAACGAACGAACGAACGAACTCACACACACACACACACGCACGCACGCACACACACGCACGCACACACACACACACACACACACACACACACACACACACACACACACACACACACACACACACACACACACACACACACACACACACACACACACACACACACACACACACACACACACACACACACACACACACACACACACACACACACACACACACACACACACACACACACACACACACACACACACACACACACACACACACACACACACACACACACACACACACACACACACACACACACACACACACACACACACACACACACACACACACACACACACACACACACACACACACACACACACACACACACACACACACACACACACACACACACACACACACACACACACACACACACACACACACACACACACACACACACACACACACACACACACACACACACACACACACACACACACACACACACACACACACACACACACACACACACACACACACACACACACACACACACACACACACACACACACACACACACACACACACACACACACACACACACACACACACACACACACACACACACACACACACACACACACACACACACACACACACACACACACACACACACACACACACACACACACACACACACACACACACACACACACACACACACACACACACACACACACACACACACACACACACACACACACACACACACCACACACACACACACACACACACACACACACACACACACACACACACACACACACACACACACACACACACACACACACACACACACACACACACACACACACACACACACACACACACACACACACACACACCACACACACACACACACACACACACACACACACACACACACACACACACACACACACACACACACACACACACACACACACACACACACACACACACACACACACACCACACACACACACACACACACACACACACACACACCACACACACACACACACACACACACACACACACACACACACACACACACACACACACACACACACACACACACACACACACACACACACACACACACACACACACACACACACACACACACACACACACACACACACACACACACACACACACACACACACACACACACACACACACACACACACACACACACACACACACACACACACACACACACACACACACACACACACACACACACACACACACACACACACACACACACACACACACACACACACACACACACACACACACACACACACACACACACCACACACACACACACACACACACACACACACACACAACACACACACACACACACACACACACACACACACACACACACACACACACACACACACACACACACACACACACACACACACACACACACAACACACACACACACACACACACACACACACACACACACACACACACACACACACACACACACACACACACACACACACACACACACACACACACACACACACACACACACACACACACACACACACACACACCACACACACACACACACACACACACACACACACACACACACACACACACACACACAC